>CAJHQP010003672.1:0-64393 GCA_905132765.1 Moricandia arvensis
CGTATCCGCAATTGTCTTATTTTGTGGTTCTCTAGCTGTACACACATATTATCTTCTCAGAATACCTTGTGTTTTTTGCTTCAATTTGCCGTTAGGGATTCGCATTAAGTATTATGAGTTGAAACAGTCAGGAACTCAAAAGACGTAGCTTTCTAGAGGTGTTCCTGTTGATTCAAAATCAGGACGATGTTATGTCTGGCACGCCTATATTGGGCATCGGATTGTTAGCCCTGGCACGACAAAAAAGATGACGCGCCCTGGAAGTCTTGTTGAGAACACAATGCTAATGTAAAACTTTTTTGGTATTATACAAACGTATTAGCTTATATTAGTTTTTGATAATATTATGCTTTCCAAGGTTCTTGACGCCTGTCTGGTTTATTCTTCTTAATTTGAAGGAACACAGTAAGTGGTAACTTACGGCAACTCAGGAACCCTATCTATCGCTATTAGATGAGACGAGGCCAGGATATCTTAGGTTTATTCTTTGGTGACTCTCACATTTTTTGAACGAAAAACCTATTTTGAAACAAGTTCATGTAAACATCGTATAACACGCTCTAATACCTATTGGTTGGACACCTATTTTATCTTTCCTGATCGGGGTATAGAATAAGATCGGAAATGGACACGGTCGGTTATGTTTTCCCTCTTAAGGCTACAAACCGAGGTTCACGGGGAGAAAATTCGATCACCTTGGGGGACTAGCAATTTGGAGAACACGGAGGTCCCTTACCGGGGTATTGACCAAGGCTTTTCCCCGACTGAGTTATCGTTAGTTAGTTAGTGTCGCGACAAGGACTAAATCATGATGGATACTCGTACTTAAAGAAACATTCTTTAATACAGTACTTAGCTATATATTCTTTCAAAAGCATGTCTTTACAAAAGATATTATGATTAAGCCTCCGAGGTCGGTCAACACAGTTTATAGCATATAGAGAGATATATCAAAGACTACTTGTGCGTAATAGGATATAAAACTAAACTCGCTGTGTCTCAATGAGCGTGTTCCTTCCCAGGTCTAGAGTAAGGGTCTCCCTCCTACTGGTTCCTGCATCACAAATGAGCTCATGAGTAACTACGTTACTCAGTGAGTGCTAGTCCCGCACGCCCAACACTTGAATTAGTAATATCCCGAGCAGTCGACATCATTCTTGAATGTCAGTGGAAATATATTCCATAAATATTAGATTTATATATAAGGTCCTATCATCCGATCATATGCACTGTAAATATCTTCGTTAAACATCACCTCCATGTTACCCGCCATTCATATCGATACGATATAGATATGTGATATATATATACTGAAACCCGGGAAAAACTCGCCAGCCATATAACGTGCTAAGCGTCGAGCTCCGTACCGGGAACAATAATATATAACTCATCATCTCAATCAAGTGGCATATTTCGAATGCATAGATCGATAGACGATCCTAACGCTGCTATGCAGTACACACGGTCTCCAGGTGCGACGGCTATCCATCGCACTGTCTTCGCTGATCTTGTTCATATCGCAGGACCAATTCAGCTGTAAGGGTGCCGTTTGACTTAGGAGAGAGCGTGAGTATATTCGATAATGACTCTACATTGATTCATAAGCTTGTAGTGATTGTTATATATTAGTATTAGCACTTGAGCAACCACATAGTACTTGTTTGTTAAGTGCTCGTGCGGATGTAACCTCAAATAATAATTCATAATATTTCGTCAATGTGTTATAATAGGATTGTAAACACTTCATCAGCATTAATATAGATCAAGCGATTCTTATCTATCAACCATAATCATTATTTATTCACTCAGACACCACTATGGACTCTTAACTCTCATCATCTCTATACTAGACTCACCTTTGATATCCATGAGATTGGCATAAGGACTAGAGCTCAGAGCTCAAGCTAGTTACATCATAACGGCTCCACGAGCTGCCATCACTCTTGATTCAGAACGTACCACAAGAAAGAGATCTTGTTGATCCTAGCAACACCTACTTGCAACGCATCTGAACTACAACCGAAAAGGCGAAGAAAAAGAGGACACAAGCGCAGTACTCCGACTGCTTCTATCTACAAACTTTACAGCGCAACAGAGAGAGCTAGCAATCACATGGAAGAGCTGATGCTGATGAAAACAAACTTCGCTCACTTTTGTACCTAACACAGAACGGTGAACACAAAGCATTCATCCATCAGTTCGCGACCAAGGAGCATTAGATCCAATGAACAGCTTGGAAGAAAACTCGACCACAAAGCTAAGAAGAGCTAAACTTAGGAACAGGGATAAGAGAAACTGATCATGACATGAAGCTGCAGCCACACAGCCAGTTGGTTCTAGCCCAAAAACTGAATTCAGCATTAGTTTCCGCATGACTTACGCAGTTTTACTCAAACGTAGATGAAGTCTCACTGGGGTCCGAATCTTATCTTCAGGATGCTCACTCCTTAACCTTTAGACAAAGAAACTCATGATGGTTCATGATCACAATCAGAGCTTAGGGTTTAATCCACGACACTGAGCTTTACCAAAACTGATCTGATCATAAATCAGCAATCTCTTACCGCATTAAAAATCAAAGGCTGAACACATGGTGCTGCTACAACTCAAAGATGAACTCTATGTGACTAACTCCTTCAGATCTTAATAATACACATACTTCACTGATTCAAGACAGAGAACTATGGTGATAAGTGTTAGCCATGCTCTAGTTAGTCACTTGATCTTTTCCAGAATATTTCTCTTCTCTGATTTTTCTGCCGCAGATTTCCTCTTCTTACTTCTCTGATTTTTCTGTGTTTCTTTCTAGTATTTTGCTTCTGTTCCAGGTCGCCAAGAGAGAGAAGGAGTATTTTAAACAGAAAAGTTTCTATCATCTTAGGGTTACTTAGCACAAAGCGGAAGGCTGAGAGTTGACAGCTGGAGACATGCTCATCACAAAGCAGCTGAAGAACTTTTCCTTCCATGAAGAAAGCTGCCAAGCAGGTAAGCAAGTAGCTTGTGGATTGTCATGTGCCAACATTTACTACATGACAGCAGCAGAGCAGGAAGGTGCAAATCACATGTTCAGGTCAAAAAGGAAGCGAAAGAAGCAGACAGCACATGACATGACCACATGAATCACAGACAGCTGAAAAGATATTCCGAGATCAGTCCTTTCGATCGATATGATGTATATTTCTCCGTCCAGTTTGGAATTCTTTTCAGTGGTTTGCTTTGGGATATAACTCGTCCAGCTCTATATATTACTCGAATCATAATAGGATTAACACGTCGACTTAACTATCAAAGATAGAAGTCCTTTTGACACGTATGACAGTCCCGTTGAGACATTAACTTCATGCGGCCTTTGCTCGATGTCTATTTTTAAATCTGGTATCGATCCAACTGCACGAAAAGCATGGTCGATCGAAAATTTTATCGCGCAAAAGAAATCTATGGCTCTGTGAGGGCTGATTACAGGATATTGTCGGGAATCTCCGAGTACTGATTACTGCTTACTCATGGACCAGCATAGCGCTTGATCGAAATGATGTACTAACGTAATACAAATGACGATACCAGCAGATCGCAACAACACATCTGCGTAAAACAAGCCAGCAGTGACTGCTCCCAGTTGTGCCAATGCATTACGCGTAAACTGCGCGCATGTGCCTCTTGAAAAATAGAAAACCTTCGTCGTCGCGACTTCTCGCCGACGGCCGGCGGAGACCCCTAAACTTGAGCTTCGTGATTTCTCTCACTGAAACAGACAAGTGAGCAATGATAAATAGTCTATCAAAACCCCACGTAAAGTTGCGTCTCTACTATTACCGAGTTGGAAAAATCTAAGCGCATAAAGGTTTGACGCAAAGACGTTTTTTGCAAATCTTTTCTGAGAAAACAAAACTTACTCTGCACTAGAGAATTCAACGAGAAACCCTAGATTACTCATGGAGAAAGTAAGCACAGCAAATCGGGGGTAGAACCCCACTGTTGTATCTCTTCCAAACAATTTTTGAAGAAACGAATTTGATCTCAATTGAATCACTCGAAACCTAAACGGATGACGAAAACTAAACTAAGCAAACGAGAGATTGTATCCCTCACTGCTAAATGTTTTCTGAAACCTAAGATTTCGTAAAAAGTCAAGCTTCGACTTTATGTGATATATATAGGAAAAACTACTCTAAATCCCGCTAGGATCAATCATGTCGAATGAGAAATCTCCGATTAAGTTGACTCTCGATAATTAAGCTCATCACAGCCAAAGTTTCAAGTCTACCACCCAGAAACAAATTTAGTGAACAGCCGCAAATGTGAGTTTCCGAAAAAAGGCTCTCGTACAGCCAAACTCGAAAATACGCTTACAT
Organism: Moricandia arvensis; assembly: GCA_905132765.1. Lineage (NCBI taxonomy): Eukaryota > Viridiplantae > Streptophyta > Magnoliopsida > Brassicales > Brassicaceae > Moricandia > Moricandia arvensis. The sequence goes on from CAJHQP010003672.1 coordinate 4,353, forward strand.
ATCCACTTTCGTAAAATTAAACTCAACAACAATTACAAAAACATCTTTCGTAAAACTAAAATCATGACATTTCACGGAATAACTTTCATAAAACTAAATCTCAATAACCTTTTACGAAACAGATTTCGTAAAAGCAAACGTAAAAATGTTTTATTGAACATCGTTTACAAAGTGAAACGATTTAGCATTATATGATACAACGTTTGTAGAAAAAAGTTTTAAAACATTTACGAAACGACCGCTACCAGCACACCATCAAAGTGAGTTGGAGGACCGAACGAGCCGTCCATCTCGCCCGTACGGCGAGTTGGACCGAACGAGCAGTCCTTTGGATCACCTTTGCGTTCTCCTTTGAATCCCGATCGAAACACTTTTCATTTCATCTCAATCGAAGTTTACTTTGAGATTTTATGACAAAATAAATAAGACTTGCCCCAAACTCCTTGGCTCGCTCTTACTCGCCCTCTTAGGCATCCTACTCGCCCTTCCTCAATCTTGCGTTCTCGATTCAAATTTTGATAGAAACATTCTTGTTTCGTCTCAATCGGAGTTACCTTTGCAACTTTACGATAAAAACCGCAAAGACTTATTTTTTCGTACAAATTCAAAAATGATTGTATAAAACGGAAACGGTTAACTTAACACCTTAGTCGCCTAAACTATACGAGTAATTTATACCCTTTTCATAAAAATTGACATCATATCTAAGGTACTCTTTTGAAGAATTGTAAAAACGTTTAAGTAAAAAAAGAGCCCTAAATGGTGGCAAAACACGAACTAAAAGACCACTTACGATTGTTGATGAAATCTAGCCCAATTGATATTTTGACGGTCTATCTTTTATTTCGGGAGAAGATAAAAGTCAAGTTTCAAAGGATAAACACCAATAACAAAAAATATGGATCGATGAACCAAACCGCAAGACAGGTTCGAGCCTAAGCGCGGCAAGGAAAGAACTGCATATTTTTACTATTCTTATGGGCGAAATGAGCAGGCAACAACGGAGAAGAGGTGAACCAAAATCTTTGAGAAACTAAGGTATGTCCGACTTGGAAATTTTGAAATCCGACTTGGAATTTTTCGTAGGAAAGGTACTAAGAAATAAAAACGCTTCAGAGATCGCCATAAAACTTTAAGGAATTTAGGATCTAGGAGAATAGTCTAGCGAGCTAGGTCTTAGCATTTCCGTGTCTCTATCTATTGTTTTGTGACTATTCAGGCATATCATGCAAACCAATCTAAACTCTCGGAAAACTGAGTAACATCACCATGCATACTCATTCGCTTCCTAAAGACAGAAGGAACTAGAAATGCGAACGTTGTCTTAAAACCGACTCAGTCCTAGAAATTTTCTGAAAACCGACATATTCCCTAGTCGTCAACCGAAACTCACCAAGTCACAATCCTAGCGTCGTCTTTAAACCGACCTTCTCGTCGATCATCCCAATCTTTGAAAGAAAAACGTACACAATCTTCAAAATATCGGCTTAGACGTTTTCTTTCGTAAAAAAGGGAGGGAGTAGGTACTTATACTAATATTCGTATACTCCCATACTTCAAATTTTTTTTGTCTCGGGCATCAAGTAAACGCTTTCGACAAAGAAAACTCTCACAGCAGTACACAAAAATCATTTAGGCAATGCGATGCCCTCATAAAATCGATCATCCATTACTTTCATATAACTATAACATTTTATATGGAAGAGCCTATGGGAAGACAAGATTAGTGTCATGAAAAAACGTAATTTGCGAAAAAACACATTCCTCGTTCGCAAATATCACGAGTAATTTGCGAGAGACATTCTCAATTTACTTCTATGCCTAATTCACTCCTCGTAAAGCTGACGTCAACATCCTTCGTACAGCCACATCAAGTTATGCGAAGAAACTTTCGGAAACAAACATAGAAGTTTTTTGGAGAAGTACTTTGGACAATTTACGTATAGCTAAAAACGAAGTCATATGTCTCGTCTCTCAACAAAAAAACTAAATTTTCTCTTTTCACTACGATCTTTACCAGATCTCATTCATTAGCCATGCGGCTCGCTGGCTTTGCTCTCCCATCTCCCTCGATTCCGTTGGAGTACGGCAATCATCTCGCACGGGTTCTTTTATCGAGCCTCTTAGGTTTTGTCTTCATCATACAAAACAAAACAATTTTTGTACGACAATAGGAAACATTATACGAAACGTTCATCGTATAACTGATACCAAAGTGGAAAATCATTTCAAACACCATTGGCCATCTTCGCACGGAAAAGTCCAACTTGGCCCATCAATCTCGACAAACGCTCTTTGGCGCTCGGCCAGTTATGCCTTCCGAAAAAAGTCCAAACTGGAATTCGGCCTCCTCTTAGGGACAATTCTAAACTAACATGACCTTAATGTTAACACAAACGTGCCATGGTCTAATCCATGACCAGCAACGTCCTCGGCTATGCGGCTGAACAAATCCTCAGACCGAGCCAAAATGTTTGAGAGACCACTGCTCCATCCAATCATTTAACAGAAAAGCGACCAATCCACGATTAGTCTAAGAAACGCCAAATGCATATAATTATCGTATAAACCAGAATCGGAAATCATGCGATAAATTCTTAATATCAAAACTTACTTGTAACCACCAAACGGTAACGGTAAACTTAAACTTGTCAACAACCGACCAAGTTCAATATGTTCTGTAGTTTACTCTAAACCCACAACGTTTACAAGTAAAAAGCGGCACATAAGGAAAAATCCATAACAAAGCTCCTAGAGCTATACGAAACATCCTTAACTATACATGAAACAATCTCGGGGGGCTGACTCTTCACAAAGCACAGTGCAAGGGAAGTCACATATTCTCAGGGTCAAATTTATGCGATCAGTTGGTCCTTATTCCTCGCTAACAGATCAAACAATTTAACATCCCGGACAGGAACAACAGTTTTTGGCTGCGAACATCCACAAACAAAAAAACGTTACTCTGACGTAAGGTTAAAACAAACCCCTTGCGATGCACACATCTTCAAGCCCGCGAACATTTCAAGCATGAAATGCGGTATACAAAAGAAAAACTCAACCTTCGACATAGCGAGACGTCACTGACGCTCGAAGAACTATTTTTCGTCAAAACTTTCCGAAACGGAATGCTCACCTTAAAAACCGTCCATCCGCGGCTATAAAACACACATATCCTCTCAAACACGTGCCTTTCGTTGATAGCTCAAAAATGGTAATATCTACCAATAAGTTGGTTGCTGATCACAAAAAGTCTCAATGTCCTAAACAGACTATGTTATCTAACAACAATAGCTCTCGTACATCCGATACAAGGGATAATAGCGCTATAAAGGATATCCAGATTTTGGTCAGCACTTTCGGGAGACTTAAAAATTTTCCTCGAAGAGATGCTCGATCCGACCATACAAGTCGTATAAGTCGAGAACTTTAAACCGGTACAGAATCAGGTTAAAATTGCAACACGCAAAACGAAAGTCGATTAGTCATCGTACAGCCTTAACCGAGAGTAAACCTAGTCTTTCCCTAAACTCAGCACAGTGGTCTCTAACATTTCAAGGCATGAATATCGAAAGATACGAGATACTGAAAGCATGCCGCTTTGTTCACATCTAAACGCTCACAGAACGTTTTCGCACATCACGAACGGAGCAACGAATAAAATGATCTACAAAGAAGAGTTAGGTTTATGAGATGACAACTCATAATCTTCCCTATACACGCAACTACTCGACACACTCTTAAAATCTTAAATCCTTTCAATAAAAAGATAGTTCAAGCCATCTAAGGCAGGGATTCAAAACCACATATGGCTAGTCCTGATAGTAAAAACGGCCACATAAGGCTTAAGCATAAACATAAAAACGGCCACACACGGCCCAAACATAACTAAGTATAAATAGCCACGCATGGCCACATATTGATCTAAACCAGTGAACATAATCTAAATCCTTCAAGGGTCCAATAGGAAGTTTCCCGACATCGAACGATCAAACGTGACCTCGACCCCTTCGTTAGTAACCTCAGTCGCGGTCTCCTCCGTTTGGGAGAAACTGGGATGGGATCCCCGTATCCCAGCACCTTCTCCTCAAGAGGAGGGACCAAGTCTCTACACCTTCTCATCCATGTAGCCGGTCAATCTTGTCCATTCTCGGCTAGAAAACGTAGTCGCTGACCGTTGCCCGTGACAAGAATTTTTACAATTCATCCTTGGAACTTTCGGCTTATGATACGCGTCTAACTTGCAAAACCAGCTTAGCCGCCCGCCTAGAGCCTCACACTAAACGCCCATGGTCCTAACAAGCTGGGGGCTAACTGTTTGGGGCCAAAATCTATCACGACAAAATCAACTGCTCAAGTCCTTGTAAAATGTTTTCTTCCGAGGTTTTGGTTCACGAAAGTTTTTCAAAGAACGATCAAGCCGCAAGGCAGCTAGTCATCATACAAAGAGTCCACACGTAACGTACATGTCGCACATGATGATCCCCAAACACAACGTAATGGGTCGCCATATGGCGACCCACTATCATAGAACGCAGTTCACCATATGGCGACCTGAACACGCAAGGTACGGGTCGCAAATATGGCGACATGCGCACCAAGATTACAGGTCGCAATATGGCGACATGCACACCTAGATTAAGGGTCGCCATATGGAAACCTGAACCCGAAAAATACAGGTCGCCATATGGCGAGCTGTGTCTCTCCTTTTTATTCCTCTTTGATTCGCGATAGAAATGCTTTTCGTTTCGTCTCAATGGAGTTTCCGTGATATTTTACGATTAAAACAAGTAAGAGTCCGCCAAACAAACTACCAGATCGCCAAATGCAGCTCCTAGGTCGGCCATATGGCTAGTGAGCCAACACGCCTTGGCTTCTCTCTCGAATCTCGATCAAATTTTCTCTTTGTTTTGTCTCAATCGGAGTTACCCTTGGAACTTACGATAAACACCGCAAAAGACTCATTTTCCCGAATGAAGTTCAAGGTTATCGTCTAAACGGCAACAGTTAACTCAACACCTCAGTTGTCTAAACTAATATGAGAAGTGTGAACTTCCTTAGATAAAGGCGACGTCGTATCATTAAACGTTCTTTCGAAAGAAATAGTAAAATATTTTAAGTCGAATACGACCCAAAGAGGCCTATAATGTGGCTAAATACCCATTTGCGATTTGATACGGATATTGAAACCCATCAATGTTGTTAGCTCTCGTAGAGAATCCTGGACCTCAGGGAAAGTTAGGCGTTTCTTGACTTTCCTTAATTTATGGAAATCGGCGGTGTGAATTTGGGTCCCACAATACTCCCCCTAGTCGGTTTACCCTTTCCTTTTCTGCCCGCGGGTTGAGTTGTCGCTTCCCAAAAATATTCCATTTTTCTTCGATCTTCATGATTATCCATTGAAAACTTCACATTATATTTATATTTGAAATTGAAATTTATTTTCTTCCGCGAATAATATATAGACCGTCATAATATCACTGGGCTCGATTTCTTCTAACATCATAAGTGGACTTTTAACCGCGTTTAGACTTTTCGGGCTGTTTTTTTTACATAAATGTTTTTACGATTCTTCGAAAGAAGACCTTTGCTACGACATTGGTTTTATAAAATAGTTCAAATTACTCGTATAGCCGATTTAGACGATGCTGTTTATACGATAATTTTAACTTATACGAGAAAACAATTCTTTGCGATTTTTATTGTAAAGTTTCAAACAGTAATTCCAATCGAGACCAAAACAAGCGACAATTTAGTCGAGGCCCAAAGAGGGAAGCTGGTTTCTTGATGGCGAGTTGGATGTTGTCGGTGCCTACTTGACTGATGGCGAGTTGGATGTGGTCGGTCCTACTCGCCTGATGGCGAGTTGGACGAGACTAATCCTACTCGCCTCATGGCGAGTTGGACGTGGTCGTTCCTACTCGCCTGATGGTGAGTTGGAAAAGACCTAATCCTACAACCCTCATGACGAGTTGGACGAGTCTGATCCTATTCGCTCGATGGCGAGTTGGCATGTAGTCTGTCCTACTCATCTGATGGCGAGTTGGACGAGCATGATCCTACTCGCCTGATGGTGAGTTGGACAAGCCTGATCCTACTCGCCTGATGGTGATTTGGACGAGCCTGATCCTTCTCGCCAGATGGTGAGTTGGACGAGCCTGATCCTACTCGCCTGATGGTGAGTTGGACAAGCCTTATCCTACCCGCCTGATGGACAAGTTGTCACGTGTCGGTCCTACTCGTCTGCTGAAGAGTTTGATAAGACTGATCCTACTCGCCTCATGGTGAGTTGAACGAGTTTTGATCCTACTTGCCTGATGGCGAGTTGGATGTGGTCGGTCCTACTCGCCTGATGGTGAGTTTGCGACGAGCCTGATCCTACTCGCTTGATGGTAAAGTGGACGTGGTAGGTCATACTCGCCTGATGGCGAGTTGGACGTGGTCGGTTCCTTACTCGCTGATTGCGAGTTGGACAAGACTTGATTCTACTCGCCTTAATGCGAGTTGGACAAGGGCGAGTTGCGGAGGGCGAGTAAGCAGAGGGCGAGTTGCAGAAGGCGAGTAGCAGAGGACGAGTTAACAGAGGACGAGTTCCTTGTTCTGATGTCTTTCTTCTGATCTTAATCTCTCCGTTTACTGCTTCGTACACCCTTGGAACAATTTCTTTTGTTTTAACGCATGTTATTCCGTAAACATTTTCTGAAAGCTATTTTTTGGAAGATTGCCTCACAGATTTCCTACCACGTATTTCCACGAAACATTTCATGTTTTGTTCTACAGAAGATTGTTTCATAAAACTAGTCATGTTTGGATAAAAGCTCTTTTATTTCTTGTCTAGCTTGACATGCACGGATTTTTTCTGATATCCTTATTTAAATAGGCTCTGCTTATGCGCTGTAATTTTCTTCGACATTTCAGGCTCGTATTTATCTTAGGCATATTTCTCTGAAGATTTTTAGCCGTTGATTTTTTCAATGACCGGTTTTGATCCCAACAGTTTTCTTTGCCCTCAAACACCCTACTTATATTGGATATGTTGCCTACACTTTTTGGAGAGTGTCCCATAGCTCCTTGAAGTTTCACAGTAGGAGTAAGCTTAGAAGATTGAGGCTTCAAGGCTGTTCTGAATGATAGATAGAACCATGACATCCTCCTGACCCCTCTTTCAATCTTTCATCAGCAGCGGACCACCCACTTCCTTGCCATTCCTCTTCCTAGGGATGGTCTTCTTTGAGGTCTTTCCTTCACAACATGTCCCCCGAGTCCTCTTCCTCCATGTGCAGTTTTGGAAAGCCTTGACCACATCAACGTAGTTATCCCCTTACAGATATACGGAACCCACAACCCATTTGAGTTTCCATCATTACGCAGCCAAAGAAACATCTCAGGACAGTTCAAGAATAGAGGGTAAACGAGACCAAAAATCTTTGCTGTTTTTGAGAATTGGTTCAGGAGAAAATAGTGTAGAGAATTGGTTTCAAGAGCTTATTTTATCAGTACCAAAGAGAATCTTCAGAGATCAGAGAGGTTTTAATGGGATAGAAAATGATGAACAAACATTGAAGAAGAAGAGCAGAGAGAAGAGAGCTTTCCCTAGGGCAGAAGAATAAAGAAAGAGAAAAATGGTTCCTTCTGCTTTGATTAATTCTGGGAATGAGGTCCTATAAATCTGGGAGACCAGCTTACATCAGAAAAATACCACGGAAACAATAAACTAAGGTCTGGTGAAGAGGACAAAATGGCTCATCAAGCCCAGTGAAAGTGACTGGTCTACACTCTCTCTCTTCTTAACCTAGCAGTGATCTCTGGTTGTCTTTAACCCAACATGGTTTCCCTTTTAATTCAAATCTGCTTGGAACTTCCTGAGTGCTTCTGTTACTTAGACAATGTACTTGACAAGTTCACATTCGGTTACTTGCCTTCCAAGCTAGGCTATGGTCGAGTCTCAACAGTGTATGCATGGCTTGATTTTACTCGATCCGGATTGCCTTTGTCTCTACATCCACTCTAGCTCCTTTATTCTTCATGTCAACACTGATGAGAACCCTTGAGAGAGATTCTTTTGTCCCTAGTATTTTGAAGGATGATATGGTTGGTTTGAAGGATAAATGACTGATCGGTTTTGATGGATAGAAGTTGAAATGGTTGATGAACTTCAGTGAGGATCTGTTAATTGTATCAACACTTTGTGTAGATGTGTCCTTGATAAAGAGAATGAACTCTATTGTCGATCAAGACAGGTTTTATTGCAGAGAATGAACTCCTCGGAGTTTGATGTTCAAAGATGAACAAATGATTCACAGTTTTCAGAAGTATTTTTTTTGATAAAAGAAAAAGGTGAATATTTTGTTCAGAAACAAAATAGAGTAAGTTGAAAAAGAAGGAAACCGAAAAGTCCTAAATTAGTAGAAAATCCAGAAAACTTAAATAAAACTTAAATTTTCTTTATGACTAAATAATTAATTATTTGGCTCCTCTTTGACTTGATTTCGTGGCTGGCTCATCAGAAAGGGACAATGGATCCACAGCTTCATATTGATCTTCTTTTTAACAGAGAAATGCCTACTCGTCCATGAGTCGGACCACATATTTCCCAGCTTGTTTGACATGTTCCTCATAGTCATTTGAGGGAGAAATAAGCTCAGCATGCTCCATTCCAGCCAATAGGTTCATCTTCAAGCTCTCCATTCATCCATCAAGATTATCCTTGGTTGCATAGTCATATGGCTCAACCATGGTTACAATCAAAAACATGTCTTCTGTACCTTAGATTTGGCTGCTTGCAACACAACACACTTGAAGCACACCTTCTCCACCTCTCTCTTCATACCTGGCCAGTAGAAGTGTTCCTGAAAAGTGTTTAGTGTCTTGGCAATACCCAAAGTGGCCCATCAACCCTCATCCATGAGCATCCCTGACATACAACTCTCTTAGCGGTGCCAAAAGGAATACACAAACGATTATCATAGAAAAGGAACCTTTAAAACTTATAATAACTTTCCCATTATAATGTTCTGCTATCCTTATAGGCCTCTTAAGTCAAGATCATCGACGTAACAAGATTTAAGGTGTTCAAACCCCCGAATGCTTTGTTTCCATAGAAGTTAAGAGAGTGCACCTTCTTGAACTTGGTGCGATCCTGATCAGTCTTAAAATCAATGGATTGAAGCCTATGTATGGATCAGCGATACCAGTGATCATGGTGCAGCTTAATGGACAGTTTCATGGTCTCATTGGAATGATCTATGAGGTTCTGGATAGAGAGAAGAGAAGATGCCTTGGTACAACCACAATGGAGAAGTATCAGATGGGAAGCTGAATCTGTTTAAGTTGGATGAATCAGGAAGTGATGCTGAACTGGACGAGTTTGAAGAGGATGAGCTGATTGAACCTGAAGAAGGCGATAAAGGTGCATTCGGGTGGACGATAAACAATCCAGGAAAGATCAGCAACATACCTGACTTAACTTGGCTATGGTGATCAGTATCCACGTCCAAATGGGCCTCTAGAACAAGGAAAACAACTCAGTAAGGTGCTAGAATTGGAGTTGGGTGAAATAAGGCCTTTTCGGCCCAAAAGGAGGATTGCAACCAGAATCTTGATCCACTTGCTTTCTTGCTGGGCCAACAGAACGTGGAGGATCCAAAATATCATCAGGAGACACTCCAATACTCAGTTAAAGTCGTGGGCCATCATGAAGAAGGAGGAGAAGGCCAAGAAGAACCAGCTTGTTGGTTTATTTCCTTTATTTGTAATTTCAGTTTTTGTAAACCAAGTTCTAATAGGATTAGGAGTAGTAAACCAATCTTAAATTGGATTAGGACGTCCTAAACCAATCTGGTTAAGGATTAGGGATTTAGTTTAGGCATTATAAGCCTCTTTCACGTTCTTGTACTGATTGAATCGATATTTTTAATAAACCTGCCTTTTGGTGCAAAACCAGATTGTTCTGGAGACTTGTCTCCTTTGTTCACATTGTGGACGTGTTATACATCACACTAAGGAAGAATTCAACTTCTGTGATCCATCTCAGACAATACCCAGGGTTATCCTGCGTTTGAGAGTAGCAAAACAGCTTCTGAGCAATCCATAGCTCTTTAGCAAATCCATCATCATCATCTATCATACACCCCACCCCCTTCAAGTGATCCAGGGAGAGACAGCCATTCCAGGGCCGTACCAAGTGGTATCAGAGCCACTTGAAGGTTAGGGTTTGAAGTTTTAACCAAGGAGCTCGAATCTATCAGTTAGAAAGCAATATCTATGTCTGGAATTAAAAGAAACGATGAAGAGGAGTTCACAATTCCATCCTTCTATGGGAAAATTGATACAATTGCATACACAGAATGGGAAAAGAAGATGGAGTTTCTCTTTGGACTCCAATATTACACTGAGAAGAAGAAGGTGTGTCTAGCAGTCACTGGATTCTGTGGAAGTGCATTCACATGGTGGAAAAGAGTTTCTCAGACTAGGAGATTCGAAGGAAGGCCACAGATTACTTCTTGGGTTGAGATGAAGACATTAATGAAGAAGAGGTTTGTATGCCAGTGGAAACTTCCTGAACTAAAACCAGAAGCAGAAACAAAGCTTTCTACTTTAGATCAGTTTGCCTGTGTGTTTAAACTACCATCAAAACACACGAAGAGGAGACCAGTGTGTCCTGATCTATCACTGAAACAAGAGGAGGGAAATCTGCAACATTTGTAGTAGCTTCACAATCAAAACAGACTGAGGAGAGCCATCAAAGTGAACCAGAACCGACAACTCTTTGTCTGAAACAAGAGGAGGAAGCACATGTTGAGTGTGACCACGTGCCTGATCAAACAAAAGAAGAAGAGAGAGTGCTTGGAGGGTCATCTGAAAATCTTGAATTGGTTGCCTTCTATGGTTGATCAAGGTGATAACTGTAAGACATTATCTTGTGATTTACTTATTAGACCAATGGTATGTCTTCAGCTCAGTTTAGTGGAGAATATGAGAGTTGTCAAGGGCCTGCAACAAGTTGTTTTTGAACCAGGAGGAATCATGTGTGTGTTTAGAAGAGGTAACAAAATTCTGGACCATAAAGCATCTGCATTCAGCTTGATTTGCAGAGTTCTTTCACTCTTGAAGAACATGATTTGTGGTCAAATCCTTTTGAAGGAAGAGAGGATGGTGTGATCCAGACCAGTTACAGTGAGAATGAAGAGGAGTTAGGAGGCACCACGTCCTGATCAGGTCCATAACTGATCGAACAAACTGAGAAGAGCAAAACAGAAACTTGTTGGGGTAAAAGAGAAACCAAAGCTCAAGATTGATTATGGGGATTATTTCACTCGACCACCTGACCATATGGATTGTTTTAGACAAGAAAAACTAGGGAGGGGTCGTGATGGTTTGAAGGATGTCACTTGGATATCACTTGTTCGACCACCAAAATGGCACACAAGTTTATTTGGTGATCTAAGGGAACCATGGATTCTTTCTGTGAGTTCTAAGTTAACAACCCATGCTGATATGTTCAAGGATAAGGACTGGAAAGGATTGTGTTGGATAGAAGTGCAAGAAGTAGCAGGCATGTCTAAGCTAAACAAGGAGATGGATATTTGTGCTTTGAGTGTTCTATGCAAAGGAAACACATCAATGGATCACCTAAGGCACGTGAAAGGTTTAGAACACTTTTGTTTTGAGCCTGGAGGAGAGGAAAACATGGAAAGCAGCACCAACAACACACTGTCAAAAGAAAGTATTGCAATGGAGCTGATTGTGTATGGTTTTATTTTCCTACAGAGCTTGGATTTGAGGACAAATCCTTTTAAAGGAAGAGGGAATGGTGCGATTCTGATCCGGCTTAAACTCAATGGATTGAAGCAAATGTATGGGTCAGCCATACCATTATTCATGGTGCAGCTTAATGGACAGTTTCAAGGTCTCATTGGAATGAACTATGAGGTTCTGGATAGAGAGAAGAGAATATGTCTTGGTACAGCCAGGAATGGAGAAGTATCAGATGGGAAGCTGAAGCTGTTTAAATTGGATGAATCAGGAAGTGATGCTGAACTGGACGAGTCTGAAGAGGATGAGCTGATTGAACCTGAACAAGGCGATAAAGGTGCATTCGGGTGGACGATAAACAATCCAGAAAAGATCAGCAACGTACCTGAGCTTAACTTGAGCTATGGTGATCAGTTTCCACGTCCAAATGGGCCTCTAGAACAAGGAAAACAACTCAGGAAGGTGCTTGAATGGGCTAGAATTGGAGTTGGGTGAAATAAGGTCTTTTCGCCCAAAAGGAGGATTGCAACCAGAATCTTGATCCACTTGCTTTCTTGCTAGGCCAACATCACGTGGAGGATCCAAAGACCATCAGGAGAAACTCCAATACTCAGTTAAAGTCGTGGGCCATCAAGAAAAATGAGGAGAAGGCCAAGAAGAACCAGCTTGTTGGTTTATTTCCTTTATTTGTAATTTCAGTTTTGTAAACCAAGTTCTAATAGGATTAGGAGTAGTAAACCAATCTTAAATTGGATTAGGACGTCCTAAACCAATCTGTTTAAGGATTAGGGATTTAGTTTAGGCATTATAAGCCTCTTTCACGTTCTTGTACTGATTCAATCGATACTTTTCAATAAAACTGCCTTTTGGTGCAAAACCTGATTGTTCTGGAGACTTGTCTCCTTTGTTCACATTGTGGACGTGTTATACATCACACTAAGGAAGAATTCAACTTCTGTGATCCATCTCAGACAATACCCAGGGTTATCCTGCGTTTGAGAGTAGCAAAACAGCTTCTGAGCAATCCATAGCTCTTTAGCAAAGTCCATCATCATCATCTATCATTCACCCACACCCCCTTCAAGTGATCCAGGGAGAGACACCCATTCCAGGGCCGTACCAAGACTGCCATCTGCAACTACATTCTCCTTTCCTTTTTTGTAGTGGATAACAACATATGGGAAGGTTTCAATGAATTCGATCCACCTAGCATGTCTCATTTTAAGATTTTCTTGTCCCTTGAGATGCTTAAGAGTTTCATGATCAGATGGATCACAAACAATTTAGGCCAAATGTAACGCTGCCTCATCTTAAGGGTTCTCACCAGTGGCGTACAACACCTTGTCATACGTGGGGTAGTTCAATGAAGCACCTCTGAGCTTCTCACATCTCTTTAGGAACCTCAATTTAAATTAATCAATTCTGTTTATGTTCTATTTATCTTCTCTGTCTATTTGTTGTTCTGCAAGAGAGCTAACCAGTTCTTTTTTTTACATAGAAAATAATCAATCAAAGTTTCAAAAAAGGGCTGAAAAGAAATTCGGCCAGGCTGAAGAGAAATCCAGTCTCTGGTGGTAAAGCCTCTTGCAACCAAAAAACTTGCAATTTATCCATATGTTCTTCTCTTTGGGTGGGCGTTTTGCTCTGTAAAAGTTTGTACTTGTTCTTTATATGCTTCTGGACCAGCTTACCAATGAAGACAATGTGATAATGGACCAGCTTGTAGATAAATACACCTTAGCCATTCTTGAAGGTCCCAACACTTGTTCCAGATCAAAGAAACTCAATGAAGCTGATGGAGGAATACTCAAGATGTCTTAGAAGCAAGAAGATTGTCTTGGTAGAAGCTTGATCAACCAAGACACACTTATCACCATTCAAGCTACTCCACCTTCAGAATGATCATCATCTAGCCAAGTGGCTTGTGTGTACTCTTTTTCCCTTGATTGGTTTTGTCCCACTAGGTTTTCCAATCAAGGTTTTTAATGAGGCCACAAGTTCACTTTCACATCCCCTAGATGATGCATCCCGGACATACACTTCTGTCAACCTTATATTATATTCTAAGCTATGCTTTTTATGTTATTTAGCTTTCGAAAACTTGGTGTTTGTTGTTTTTCCAAGATGAGCGTGTTTCTTTATTTCTTTCTAATTTTTGAGACCTTGTGCATGTACAAGGCCTCTCTATTTACATGTTTCCAAACCTATCATCTAAGCTAAGCAATCTTTTATCAAAAAACCATTTTCTCTCTTCTCTATTGTCTTTGGCCAGTTGAAGTATTGCTGGTGTGTAATATCCGGCTGGGATCTCTAGTTTAGTTTGTCATATCTAAATCAGAATCCTTAGAGTATGAGGATTATAACAATAGCTCTTGTGTCCCACATCGTTCCACACGCCTTGATACATATTGAATCTCTGATTCTCTGTGTGCAAGGGTTATCATCGTGTTCTCTCTTCCAAGTTCATGAGCATATTCCTAGGATTATATTAAGTGGGTATCAGAGAAATTCTTGAAGGGGAGTATTTGATTTCTATTTGTTTTTTCGATTTGATCTGTTCATCTTCCGGTTCAGTTTTGATCGATCTAAGTGTTTGCTATTAAAATATAAATCCGGGTGTGTTGTCACAATTCTGTTTGACCTGTTCTTAATCTCTTCAAGTATTGATAAATCTTTGTTTGATTTGTTGAAATCTGATAGATTGAGGCTGTTGATCACGTATTCTGATTGAGATTTTTCAGATTCTTGTGGAAGAAGTTAACGAAATTACTTAATCTGAATTTGTTTAGGGTTTGTCGAAATCAATCTGTTCTTTGCTACTTTGGATCTGTTCTTCCTTGTTTTAATCTATTTCTATGTAATCATCAATCGTTGTTCAGATTATATAAATCGTGTTTGATTTGATTGATCTATTTCTCGATCTGATCTGATTCTTAGTTGATTAAAATTCAAACTTCCAGTTCTCTTGTGATTAGATTTATTGTGAACTATTTACTGGCTAAGTCTCTCTTTTTCTCAGGTACCTATGGCGCGTGATTCTGATGATGACAAGGCCTTACTTGAAGCTTTGACTCGCCACATGGATAAGATGATGGAAATCAAACTTGAAGATTTCAGACAAGGCATACAGAAGTAGGGGAAAAGCAGAGACTGCCGAAGATCATCCAGAGATGAGTACCAGCAAAGAGGGTATGATCAGTGCGAACGAAACCAGAAGCAATGCTATTGTTATCAAAGAAACTCCACAACAAGGAAGGTTTGAAAGAGACAAGTGGGAGTACAGATCGAAAGCAGCCATCTGAGATAAAGATCTATCCTTCAATCTCAGTTCAGAAACACAATGACAGTAGGAGATCACGTCCATCCACTGGAACTGTATCATCTAGCAAGGCAACACCCTGTTACAGCAAGGAGAAGGCAGTCTCTAAGTCATCCATGGGTGTTAAGCAGTTCTGTTTCAGTAAGAAAGACAACAACAAGCTGTATCGAGTGTTTAAGAATGTGGAAAAACAACTCAGGAAGACCATAGCAACTTGTTCATCCTTAGATGAACAGAACAAGAACCAATCACTGTTGTCTCAGAGATCAAAACTGCATAACCAGAACCTATTCAAGAAGAGCAAGCTGAAGTACCAACAATCACCACTCAAACAGGAGATCAACCAGTCATGAACGACCTGATGCATGTCATTCAAGATGTAATAGAAGAGGAGACACCCAAGGAAACACAATAAGATAAGGGATTGGAGCATATAGTTGTGATTGATCCTTTTGAGTTCCAAAAGATTTTCTTACGTACTTCTCTGATCAATTCTTTTGTTTGGAACAAGACCAGAGAAGTGGAGCTTCTAAGAGACGGATTGAATTTCAAAAATATTGTATTTGAGCCTGGAGGAGAGGTGGGAATTCACAGGAACAACACCAAACTGATTAAAAAGGAAGCAGCAGCAGAAACATTTGATTTTGGTGATCTTATAACCTCTGGAGAAAAGTTGTTACATAGCTCAGATCGAAAGGAATTTCAATATGAAACCAAATGGAAAATGAATTCAAGTCAGTCATGGAGACAACAAACCAGAAACCACAGAAAATGGCCATCCCATCTTCAAGATATTGCCCAGTTTGGTAAAACATGTCGGTTTGAGTCAATATGGTGAAATGAGAGTTCCTGATTGGGTTGAAGGCTGCAGACTTATGTGTGGAGGCCAGGAGAACATATCAGAATAATTATCATCTATGGAGAACACTCCAGTCATGCTATAATCAGTTGGAGTCGTAGGTAATTTGAAGATGGTTGAATCACATTCATTATCAACCAAAACAAGCTTTAGAAACCACAAGATTCGCCATAGTTTCAGTACCATTGTAGAGACTATCAAACCAGGAGTGGAGATTGAAAAGTCACTGGAGAAATTGGTGAAGTGATCACTGGATCAGGAGAAGAACTCATGTTTTCTTCTCAAATCAAGGATAAACCACCAGATAAACTTAGTCTACAACAATCTCCAAAGAAACCAAACTGAGCCGCCAACTTTGACATAGGAGAAGTCCAAGGATCATATCTTTACAACGAAATGGAACTAAGAAACAAAATCAACTGCAATGGAAACTTAACTTATCAGGGTCTCACGTCGAATTGAAACCATGTACAAAGCTTCTCAGGTGAAAGAGTTATGGATTGTACTAGTCAGGTGATCCTGTGTTTGCTTTGTTTGAATTTTCTGAGTTTTCGAACATCTCAATATTATCTATGGAGACCAGGTGAGCATGCTAAGGTAAGTAATCATGTTTTCAAGAGTTCTTTTATTATTTATTACAGAGATATGGTGCACTTGTTTTTGTCAAAAGAGCCATGTGCATATTATGATGAAGCTTTGAAGCATACAAGATAAAACTACAAGCGTGAGGTAGACAAACGATTCAAACCACCTGATCTGGACCAGGATAAGCACCAAGACGTCCCTGGTTTTATCCTCATCAAAGAAGCACTTTCAATACGGCATACAATCCAAATCCGAGCAGAAACAAATACGGGATAAGAGTCTTACTCTTTGACAATTTCTTATGTGCTAATTTGTTTTGTTTGAATGTATCAGGAGTAAGGAGAACCAAACGAATCAATCCCTTCTACATAGCAGAGCCAGTAATAAGAGATTCTTATCAAAGAGGCTTGCAAGGTAAGTGTAATCTGATTTTAATCTTTTATGTTACTGACTTAGCCCCTTTTATTGCAGATAAAACCGATTTGAGGTCAAATCTTTTTCAAGAGGGAGGGAATGATATGATTCCGGACCAGCTTACAATGAAGACAATGTGATCATGGACCATATTGTAGATGAGGATGTTTTAGCAATTATTGAAGGTCCCAACACTTGTTCCAGATCAAATAAACTCAATGAAGCTGATGGAGGAATACTCACGATGTCCTGGAAGCAAGAAGATTGTCTTGCCGAAGTTTGATCAACCAAGACACACTCATCACCGCTCAAGCTACTCGACCTTCAAGCTGAACATCATCTAAGGACGTTTTTGTGTGTACTTATTTTCCTTCATTGGTTTTGTCCCACTGGGTTTTCCAATCAAGGTTTTAATGAGGCCACAAGTTCACTTTCACATCTCCTAGATGATGTATCTCGGACCTACCCATCTATCAACCTTATGTTATATTTTAAGCTATGCTTTTTATGTTATTTAGCTTTCGAAAACTTGGTGTTTGTTGGTTTTCCAAGAGGAGCGTGTTCCTTTATTTCTTTCTAAGTTTCAGACATTGTGCATGTACATGGGCCTCTCTATTTATATGTTTCAAAACCTATCATCTAAGCTAAGCAATCTTTTATGAAAAAAAAAACTATTTTCTCTCTTCTCTCTTGTCTTGGCGAGTTGAAGTATTGCTGGTGTGTAATATCCGGCTTGCTGGTGTGTAATATCCGGCTGGGATCTCTAGTTTAGTGTCTCATATATAAATCATAATCCTTGGAGTATCAGGAGTCAAACCATAGCTCTTGTGTCCCACATTGTTCCACACGCCTTGATACAGATTGAGTCTTTGATTATGTGTTTGCAAGGGTTATCATCTTGGTCTCTCTTCCAGTTCCTTAGCATCTTCCTAGGATCATATTATTTTTGTTGCTGAGCTATTTGGATTCACATAGAAAATGTAGAAAAACAGAGCTTGAGTTATGAAGAAACAGAGAGAGAGAGTGATTTTGAAGAGAGAGAGAGAGAGAGTGAGGTTCTGAATATTTCTGTATATTGATCTTTACACTTGTGTTTATAACTTATGGAAACAGATCTGGCTTCCTAAAGAAGCCAAAAACAAGCTAAAGATAAAAATATCTGTATGTTTTTACTGTAGCACCATGTTACTGTAGCTTCATGTTACTAGTCACAACAAGCCTTGCCAACACTTCTCCATTCTGTTCAGCATTCCCCCTCAAGATGGTTTGTTGGTGAAGATCCAGTAAGCCCATCTTTCCATGAAGATCATTACACACCTTTTGAGATGTCTCTTTAGTGAAGATATCTGCCAATTGATCAGCACTCGTTATGTAAGAGGAATGATGATTCCTTGTTGAACCTTCTCTCTAATGTAATGGAAGTCTACTTCTATGTGCTTTATTCTTTCGTGAAAGACTGACTTAGAGGCAATATGCATAGCTGCTTGATTATCACAATGCATCAGAATTGGCTCAGAGGACTCAACTCTTTAGCCATTCTAACTCACCAGTGATATTTTCCATGGATCTATATTCAGCCTCAGCACTAGATCTTGAGACTACTTTCTACTTCTTTCTTTTCCATGTCACCATATTTCCTCCAACAAAGGTACAATAGCCGGTTGTGGACTTTCTATCAACTCTATCACCTGCCCAATCATCATCACAATATCCCACAATATTTGTGTTAACATTCCGACCCATCCATATACCTTGTCTAGTGTATCTTTCAAATAATTGAGAATAATCTCAACCATCCTCTAGTGGTGTGTAGCAGGCTTTTGAATATGCTGGCTAACCTGATTGAAAGCAAAGAAGATATCAGGCCTGGTAATGGTAAGATGGATGAGTTTCCCTACCATCCTTTGATACTGCTTCACATCCACTGGTGGTTGGCCCTCAGGCACATCCTTATAGCTTTCCTCAATAGGTGTTTTACATGGTTTGCACCAAGCTTCCCTGTATGAGATAATAGATTCATAGCATATTTCATTGAGAAATAAATAACCCATCCTCAAGTTTGCATACCTCAATCCATAGGAAATACTATAGTTTCCCCTAATCCTTGATCTCAAATGATGATTTTAGGAGCTCTTTTGTTTGTCTAACACCCTCAATGTTATCACCATTTATGGTAATGTAATCCACATATATGAAATCAGCGAAAATACCTGCTTCCCTGAGGGGTTAACAATGTGTGATCAGCTTCACATCTCCGAAATCCATTCCCCGAGCAGACATGTGCTTAGCTTATGGTACCAAGCCCTTGGAGACTGTTTTAAACCATATATTGCTTTCTTAAGCTTGCAAACCTTATTTCCTTCACCAAATCCTTCAAGGGATGCCATGTAAACTTCTTCTTCCAAATCTCCTGGTAGAAAGGCATTATTCACATCCATTTTCCAGAGATCCCAAGATAGATTAGTGGCGATGGATAGCAAAACCCTGACTGAGTGAAGGTTGGCAACAGGGGTAAAAGTCTCTGTGTAGTCCACTCCATATCTATGAGTGTATCCTTTGGCAACAAGCCTCGCCTTGTATATGTCAATCTCTACAGAGCTTGTATATTTAATGGTATAAACCCATCGACAGCCTACAAGCTTTTTCTTGTGAGGTAGATCAACCATTTCCCAAGTGCCATTGTTTATCATGGAGGCAATCTCTTCAAACATTGGCTTGACCTATACTTCACTCAAGCATGCTTCTTCATAACTGGCTTGTATTTTGTGTTGATCTATCTTGGAGAGAATGTGCTTGTACGGGTCCTGGTATAGTTGTTTCTCTCTGGATCACTTGAAGGGGGTGTGCGTTGATGATAGATGATGAGGAATGTCTTCTCCTTCAAGCTGTAGAAAGCTCTAAGGATGTTTTGCTACTCCTGAGACACATGAACACCTTGCATGGTGTCTAGGATGGATCACAGAAGATAACTCTTCCTTTGTATGATAACTTCAGCTGCAAGAGTCCTTTCTCTTGTTAATCTCTAATTTGTTTATTATATTATCTTGTCAACTTGTCTATGAGTATTATGTCTATTGAAAGAGGATGCAACCAGGAACAAAATTAATCTAAGGAAAAAAAATATCTCTCCTCTCTGGTCCACTGAACTAACACTTAAAACATGAAATTTCTACTCCTTGTTAAGCTAAGATCCCATTGCTTCTGATTGAGCTACTCTCTACTGATCCCAATCACAAGACTTGATCTTATACTTCTTGTAACATGATCTCAGCTTAGACTCACCAAAAACAAGCATTAGCTCTTCATGTTCATGCTAGAACACTTCCAAATCAATCTTCAATGTTGCTGCTATTTTGACCAAGGTGTTCTTGATGCTTGAATATACACAAGCTCCCTCCTGGTTCAAAAACAAGGTGTTGCAGCCTCTTAAAAAACCTATAATGTTCCACTATGCTGGTCTGAATCCATACGGGAGGTTTGGTTAGTAGATCAGAAGAAAAAGATTCATCAGCTTTAAGTGATCCATTAAGCACCTCTTCATCAGCTTGGTTTTGACCAGGAACGTAATCACATATAACTGATGATCTCTCCTCTTGTTTAGGATGGTTGGGCACGTAATTCCCGTGATAAGGAGTGGCTGGCTCTGGTGCACTCTCAGGATCCTTCTCAACCAGTTTTGAAAGTGGCTTAGGAGAAATTTGTTTTGTGTTCTTGTTGATGGTCTGTTGAGTAGACCAGAAACCAAAATTCTTATCAAGTTGTTTGTATCCTTCAGGTGGTTGTATTGTAGGGGGTTTCAATGTATCATGATATAGCCTCCTTTTCTGATCTTGTACTAATGCTTTGGCTGCTTGTTGTATCTCTTCCTTGTTTGCATCTTGGAACTGTTGGTTGTGCAAGTAACCAAATTGCTTAGTTTTCTTTTGATATCCACGACCATAACAGACCTTTGGCTCATCTCTGGATGTTTTAGGGCGTGCCCTAGCTGACCTTTATTGGCTTTGCAACCGTTCTAGATCAAGTTGACCATACCTCTTGGCTACAAACCTCTTCTTCATGACAGCCTTCATTTCATACCAAGAATAAACTTGAAACTCTCCAATGCGTCTCCTATTGTTAGCAAGCTGATACCACCAATCCAGTGCATATCCACATAAACCAGTAGATGCCAGTTGAGCCTTCTTCTCTGCTGTGTACCCCTGACACTTAATAATTAAATCCATCTCCTTTTCCCATTCTAGGTATGTATCTTGATCAAAGTCTCCATAGAAAGATGGAATTCTGAGATTTTCTTCATATCCAACCATCTAAGATGCTTGTAAATTATAAATTATAAATTCGAGATACTTAGTTAAAATTTCAAACCCTAACCTTCAAGAGGCTCTGATTGCACTTGGTATAGTCCTGGTATGGCTGTTTCTCTCTAGATCACATGAAGGGCGCGTGGCTAGATGATAGATGATGAGGATGGTCTTCTTCTTAAAGTTGTGGAAGGCTCTAAGGATGTTTTGCTACTCTGGAGACACATGAGCACCCTGCTTGTTTTCTAGGATAGATCAAAGATGATCCCTCTTCCTTTGTGTGATATAGAACATGTCCACAACGTGAACAAAGGAGACAAGTCCGGAACAATATGGTTTTCCACCAGAAGACAGTTTACTTAAAAATATCGATTGAATGAGCACAATAACGTTAAAGAGGCTTATAATTCCTAAACTAAATCCCTAATCCTTAACCACATTGGTGTAGGACGTCCTAATCTAATTTAAGGTTGGTTTACTACTCCTAATCCTATTTGAATTTGGTTTACAAAACTAAATTACAAAAAAAATAAAATAAACCAACAAGCTGGATCTTCTTTGGTTCTCCTCCCCTTTCATTATGGTGCACGACTTTAACTAAGTATTGGAGCGTCTCCTGGTGGGCTTTGGATCGCCCACGTGCTGTTTGCACAGAAAGAAAGCAAGTGGATCAGGATTCTAGTTGAATCCTCCTTTTGGAAAGAAAATGCATTATTTCACCCAACTCCAATTTTAGTCCATTCAAGCACTTTCTTGAATTGTTTTACTAGTACTAAAGGCCCACTTGGACGTGGAAGCTGATCACCATAACTCAAGTTAAGCTCAGGTACGTCTCTGATCTTTTCTGAATTTTTTATCATCACCCGAATACACCTTTATCGCCTTCTTAAAGTTCAATCAGCTCATCCTTTTCAAACTCGTCCAGTTCATCATCACTTCCTTATTCATCCAACATAAAAAGCTTCAGCTTCCCATCTGATACTTCTCTATTCCTGATTGTACCAAGACATCTTTTCTTCTCTATATCCATAACCTCATAGGTCATTCCAATGAGACCTTGAAACTGTTCATTAAGCTGCACATGATCACTGGTATAGCTAACCCATACATTGGCTTCAATCCATTTATTTTAAGCCTGATCAAGATCGCACCAGGTGCGCACTTGGAAGATCGCAACTGAGCAGTATTCTTGAATAGGATGAGCAACAACTTTACTGTTATAGTAAACTCTTGCATTTTCCAATTCTCAAGACCATGCTTCACCCTTGTGCTCCTCCGGAGAGGAAGAGCTGATTCTTCCTCAGAGTCTTCCTCATACTCTTCTTCTTCAGATTCTTCAACTACTTCATTTTCAAGTAGGGTAGAATCTGTCTCTGTCTCATTTTCTGTAGATTCCCCCTTACTTGATTCTTCATCTGAGTTTGATGTAGATGATTCTTCTCTACACTGATCAGCTTCACCCCTCAACTCTTCATCAGCATTATCAGTATCCATACTTGTTTGTGTTGTTTCCTCAAATACTGGAGGTAATGTTTTGCGAAAAATGAGTGAGTTCAATCCCTCAAGTATGAACTTAATTTTGCAGCGCTGTCTCTAGGAGATGGGAGATCCTTCAATGTCTCCCAATTATTTTGTAAAGAATTTATCCTCTTCATTAAAATTCACTTCTCGAGAAACATACACCTTTCTAGTGTCTCGATACGAACTTATAACCTTTATGAGTTGAGGAATACTCGATGAACATGCACTTGATGCTCTTGGGTTCCAGCTTATTTCTCTGATTTTCTGGAACAAAGACATAGCACTTGCAACCAAAAACTCTAAGATGATCAATACTCAGCTTGATTTTATTTAGTACCTTATAGGGAGACATCCCCTGAAGATGTCTAGTGGGTAGTCAATTGATCAAGTTGTTAACCTGAAGTGAAGAAATGGTTAACTATAGGTCTTGTTCCAAGTTGTGGATAGTTTGGGATAAACTCCAAGAGAAGATCTATCGGTTGACATAAACAAGAAAAAAATTAAGAGTTCGAAGAAGAGACAAAAGCAATCCGGATCATGTTGGCCGTACAGTTTGAGATCCCTGACCTAACCTGTCTTGGAAGGTAAGCAATAGAATGTGACTTGCCTAAATATCGTGTCTACATAACCAGAATCACTCAGGAAGGTCTAAAAAAAAGAATAGAATTGTTCGAGGATCAGAACAAACAAGAGTCACATGTTCTACTAAGGAAGAAAGAGAAAGAAGAGTTGTCAATTTCTCCCATGATGGATGAGCTTCTTGTCTGTTCTCGATAACCTTATTTTATCATTTTATATGTCAATTTGTTTCCTATTAATATCTTGTATCCAGAACTGAAATGAATCAAGGAAAACTGTTTCTCTTCTTCTCTCTCTTTTGGAATTTCGAAATCCTTATCTCTCTCTCTCTCTCTCTCTCCTCTTCTCTCTCTCTCTCTCTCTCTCTCTCTCTCTCTCTCTCTCTCTCTCTCTCTCTCTCTTGTTATTCATGTTCTTCATTATCCAGCAAAAAAATCTTTCTAAATCTCTCTTTTCTCACATGCTATCAGAGCATTAAGTTCCTTTCCTTTCTCAAATCTCTTTTGTTATGCAAATCTCTACTATTTCTTTTCAATTTTTCTTGTTCTTCACTTTTACCCACTGGTTCATAGCTTTAAACATTGGGTACGAAAATGTCGACCCTAAAAATGGAGAAGACGAACCTTATTCCAGTGACCCTTGAGGGTTCTAATTATCAGTTATGGTCAAGAGTGTCCAAAGTTACCTTGGAAAGTCATGGAGTTTGGGACAGCCATATCATGGAGACTGAAACGTCAACAAGGATGGCTCTGGAGGGTAGTCAGGCTACTTGCCTGAAGAAGGAAAACAAGTGAGTTCAATACCAACAAGCACTTGGAATCATACACAACTCCCTTTCAAAAAATTCTTGGAGGCTTACTCACACCATGAAACCGCCAAGAAGGTATGGGATTCTCTTTAAACTATATATGTGAATCTCTCCAACCTGAGCCGGGTATTTGAAGTCAAGAGGACTATCAACCATCAGAGCCAAGAGGAAACGGAGTTCAATCAGTACTTTGGGAAGTTCAGAAGCTTATGGGCAGAGATGGATATGCTTAGGCCTTTCTCTACAGATAAGTAGGCCAGAAGGAAAGACATGAGCAAGATAATATCTTTAGCTTTCTCCTGAAACTAAGCCCGTCCCATAACAAGCTGATAAGTCGGAACCTTAGAGACAAAAAGCTTCCAAACATAGAAGAAGAATGTTCCCAGGTTCAAAGAGAGCAAGGAGCACACATACTGATTCGATGACACACCATGTACTCAGCTTTCATTGGTGATTCAAACGAAGGAGAAACATATTATGGATGGACCAACCAGAAGTGATGGCTCAGTGACTAGGAGAGACCTAGACTCCTTTATCAGAGCCGCCAAGGTCCTTGTCTCACCCAAAAAGGCAAACTCTCTTGACTCTAAACCTATCATTATATATTAGGTACTAGCCATCACATGATTAGTGATGTCCAACATGCCTCAGGGAATGTCACTATAGAAAAGAGTGATAAGGTTAAGATAGAACGGATAGGGAACCTTAGGTTGTTTGATAGGGAATCAACTGCCTTGTATATGCCTTACTTTACATCAAACTTGCTATCAGTGAAAGGAGCTATTGTTGACCTGAGGTGTCAAGTCGTCTTCAGACCTGATGAGGTTGAAGTTCAAGGACCTGACGACCGGGAAGATAATTGGAAAAGTTCATATCCATTAGGAACTATAACATCTTGAGAAAACTAAGCTATCTGAAGCATCTCCTTCTCCTTTCATGGTCAATACATCTACTGGAGTGGAGATTACAGTATAGCATGCTAGATTGGGACATCCCCATACTAGAGATTTAAATCTGATGTTCCCTGTTGTGGTGTTAAAGAATGATGATTATGAAGCTTGCATCTTGGGAAAGCATTGTAGGACAGTCTTTCCAACGTCTAACACTATCTATGAGAAGTGTTTCGACCTGGTTCACTCTAATGTGTGGACAACACCTAGTATGTCCAGAGAAATTCACAAATACTTTGCACCTTCATTGATGAGAAGTCCAAGGGCACATGGATGACACTGATTCAGTTAAAGAACATGGTGCTGGAGGGTTTCAAGAATTTTGAAAACTGTGTCTCCAACCATTTCAATGCCAAGCTGCAATTTCTCAGGTCAGATAATGGTGGGGAGTACACCAGTCAAGCATTCAAGAAATATCTGGCTCAGCATGAAATTATTCATCAGACCAGCTTCACTTACACTCCTCAACATAATGGAGTTTTTGAGAGAAAAAACAGGCACATAATGGAGGTTGAAAGGTCGATAATGTTTGATACTAATGTTCCAAAAAGGTTATGGAGTGATGTTGTGATGTCTGCGAGCGATCTGATCAATAGGACTCCAACTAAAATCCTCAATGACCTGTCTCCTTTTTAGGTTGTAAACAAAACTAAACCACCATTGGACCACTTGCGTGTGTTTGGGTGCCTATGTTTTGTGTTGATACCAAGGGAGCAAAGGAACAAGCTTGATTCTAAAAGCTCAAATCTATGTTCATTGGATACTCTCCGACAAAAAAGGGTTATAAGTGCTATGATCTAGTGTCAAGAAGCCTGTTAATATCAAGAGATGTGAAGTTTCTGGAGAAAAAGGGATACTATGAGGAGAAGAGTTGAAATGTTTTGAAGGACTTTTCTTAAGCATTAGAGAAAACCACAAACCTCGGGATCATACTAGAGAATCTTGGCATTGGCATGCCTCAGGTGAGTCAAGAAACAAGGAGGAAACGTCCTGAAGCTGCACCTGGTCCAGAGTCTGTAGTTGATGAAAATTGTTTATGAAGCCGTGGAAGCTATTCATCCTAATCATGAAGGGGGAAATCAGCAAGAAATCAAAAGCGCCCTAGCTCGGACTCTAAGTCCAGTGAGGTTGCTTGGATGCAAGCCTGAATTTTCCTAAGGCATTTGTTTCGTTTTAAGGCTTTATTTTTAATATTCAAGTTTGTTTTAGTTCTGTGATTCATTTTTAGAGTCTATATGCGAGTATAATAAAGTCAGTATGATAAGAGATAAACCGATTCTTTATTTATTTCACAAAGGATTTGATACAATAAGAGTTTGCCTTATAAGCTATTACAAAGTTCTCAATCCTAATCAGTTTATCTAACCACCCATCCACCCTTGGCTGCTAGTCTTCACGGCTTAGCCAAATCCTTCCCACAATCACTATCTTTTCCAGAAACAAACAACAAACATAAGTAATCTAACGTTGACTTAGTGAGTGGTTTCTATACATGCAACTTATGTTCGGATTATTTCTAAGTTCCACCCGAAATCCCCTTTAATAATAATCGGCTTATCAAGTCTATTAACCGGATCAATCAAGTTCAGTTCACGGATTCATAACCATCTGTTTTATTACTCAATTATCCGTATCGGCCTTAATCCGATCAAGCCATTTGGCTAGGATCTCTGATCTATCAGATCCAACACTTAAGCATCAGATAACATGATCGGACCGGCTTACAGCCTTGTATTTTACTTGGCCCTAAGGCCTAAGTTACTTGATCATTAATTAATAAGAAAGAAGGAAACGATCAAGTATAGAAAGAGATGGATGCAACCGTTTATGCCAATCGCCATAGAACCTGTCAGAATCACCCGAGGGCTATGGGTGACGGTTTATATAACACCCCCGGCCCGTCCTAAACATATGGTTGACCCACCGGCCAAAAATCAAACAAGAACATGGCCAATAGACCAACTAACACCCAGGGCTAGAGATGAGCCAACCAGCCAGCCAACAATCAACAAGAACATGACTGACCGTCAATAGTCCAGAAGCGCTACGTGACGGGCTAGGGACAATCCGGGCAGGGTTACTCTGGGACCTACACCAGCTCATCCACTAATTCGTCCCGTTAAATCAAGGCTTAAGGCATTGCAACCCATACCAAGAATTAACGGTTCCATTAGATCAAAGCCTAAGGCTTTTCAACCCGTACCAAGACCTAACATTGTGTTAGACCGGACTAGTCAAATATCAAAGTACTCATGATGCACATATAAAAAATACTTTATTGATTCAAAGAAATATTCATACGTTGAATAATTCAAAATATCGTTTACAAAAGGCATGAAATCTACACCGGCGGTCCTAACGTCCAGCACCAAGCTATCCGATAATATTTACTAAAGCTACTTGCAAAAATGAAAATGGAGTTGGATGAGTAACGTAATGTTACTCAGTGAGCTCGCGGCCTCTACCCGCAACCTAGTAAATAACCCAGACAATCCAAAATAACAATCAGTCTAGCCCTAGCATCCAAACAAGCTAAGGATACACAATCAATTCCTAGTTAACCATATATATGTCTGAGTTCATTTACCATGTGTGTTAGATACTTTGACTATACAAGTATCGTTAACTAGTCGACCAACAATCAGAAATGAACATTATCGGCCAATCAATGATACCGCATGGCTCTCAATATCAACCACCCTTCATAAGCAACAACTCAAACAATGTAACAGCCAACATCGGGTCTACACTAACCAAACAACACCAAGACTAATCCGGTTCCTGAGCCGGGAATTATGTCTTAATGTTAGAAACCTGCAAGACAATCAATCACCAATATTCAACAATAATAAGATATTAACTAAGCACAACTCTACTATAACTCGTAACAACGTATTTCAGTGTCACACTTACTCGAGGGTTACATAACCCTTTACTAAACACGACACTCTAACTCGACACGACACCGTAACCTGGGCCCTGGTGACATTGTGTTCCTCTACATTAGAAATATCCTATTTCCCTACCACAAAGACCAGAAGAAGGAACTTTCAACCGATCGCGGCCTACAGTCCATCGGGTCACCGCACAACATACAACAGTCCATCAGGTGACTCCCACATTACACCGTCGTGTAACACTCTGCCCTAGGCCATAACACCGTCTCTCTGAGTCTTCCCGATCCAGCGAATAATGGATTTCCTTGAACCCGTTGGGTACTATGGCAAGAAAAATAACATGCCTAGAATGGGCGGGTTACGCACATGCGATCGAAATCACACCCAACACAAACTTAATCCAAACCTAACCTAAGGGTAATGTTCCAGATCCTCACTAGACTCGACTCTACAACACTAACCAATAGTACCAGTAGTCAGGCCTATATGGCCTATGACCCTTATTACTAACATATAATAAACTAAACAACAATATCATAACTAAATAAATCAACCAGTTAGTCACTCCCTTACCAAGAGCTGGCTAACCTCAATCAACAAGATTAATTAAACAAGAAAACATTCAAATAATCTAACATTCAATCAACTCAATCAAACCGTTACCCAGATAGTTCAGCCTCCTGCTACGAAACTATCTTAAAAGATAACGGGAACCTGCACTTAACCATATCAACAAGCAAGAATATAAAACATGATGCATCCTAGCCCTAGTCATGTTATTAACTCAGTCTTAATTCAATTTCCTCTCAGCTAAGCCCATGCTAAACTAAGTCAGATTTGATAAATAAAATAACCCAAAGGACTCTACCATGAAATAACGTGAGCATTCTACTCTATATGCAACTCAATATATCCTAAGTTCCATGTTGAACTCAAGCATAACCATAAAACTATCATAAATTCCAAGTGAAATTCAAACAAAACAACTCACAAAACTACCCTAAATTCCAGTGGAATTCAAACATAACCAACTCATAGTGTTTGATGCTGATAAGCAGCTGGTTAATCGGAGAGGACTTGGCCAAAACCCGATGGACGACTTGAGTGGAATGGACTAGACTGACCTTGTCTTGGAAAAACCTCGGCTTAATCAGGACGAAACTGGCTTGGACTGATCTGGACTCGGACAAAACTTTGTTTTGCCTCTTGACAGTTCTTCGAACTTCCTGATAGAGTATCGAGCTTTAGAACTTCAACTGATATGAACTCGTGGAACTAAACTGATCCTGGAAATAAACTCCACTTGATCATAAAAGATTTGACTTGCTTGGATGGATTGATTTGGATAGAGCTTCCGCGTCACAATCGTTGAGAATTGTCAGTTAGACAAAACTTGGCTTCACGGTGGAGTATCGGCGTTTAGAAATGACCACACTCTTAACTCGATCACTTTATTGCTCTCTCGATCTCTAGCCATGTTTTTAACTTGTCTGTCGTGTGGAATTGGATGTCTGGAAACTGAGGGGAGGGTTGGTATTTACAGAAACTATCGAACAATAATATCGAGCCATACGAGCGACTGTGTGTCAGCCCGCATACTTCCGGTTGCATGCACGGTCGCACAGGGGCTCACACATGTCCTGATGCATGGCTCAGACTCATGCACAGAGACACACCCACGTACAGATGTCTTGCTGCACGGCTGGAGTGCATGAGTCGCGATACACAGCTTGGGTTACATGCGCGGCAACACCTCGTGCTACAACATGTCAGCCTGCATGTATCATTTCCATGCTTGGCGACACCTCGTGCTACGACATGTCAGGCTGCATGTATCACTTCAATGCGCGGCGACATGTCGTGCTTCTGTTGAAACTCAGCTTCTTAGATGGTTGACACCACGTCCTCCACATGTCTGGAAGCATGGCCTTGTTGCATACAAGGCAACAACACAGCGCCAGCATGTCGATCATGCTTCGGTTGCATGCGTGATGACACCTTGTGCTCCAACATGTCAAGCCACATGTACTGCTTCCATGCATTTTGACACCTCGTTCTTGTGTAGACAGATAGATTGTCAGGCAGTCGACAACACGTCCTGATTATATGCCTTGAGACACCTCGAGCTCCTCCGTCCATTCGCCCAATTTCAGTCATTCCTGTAATTTTTTGTCCCGCGATCAATCGGATATTTTTCCGCTCCTATTCTGATGCTCTGAATATTTTTAATAAATTCCAATATGAATTCTGACCATAACGAAAATATTTCCCAAGCCTCTGGCTTCCCCGAGAAATTCCATAAAACCGAAATTAGGGTTTTTGCCCAACTTTGGATTTTCACATCGTGCTTCCATCCCGTCGTTTTACTTCCCGTCCTACTTAAGTTCCCATCCTCACTCCGACTTATTTTGCCTCCAAAATAATATTTTAGTGATACTAAGTTTTTTTTCTGAAAACTTTGTGCTGAAGAAACGTCGTGCTTCTAAAACATCGTGCTTCCCAAAACGTGATGCTTCCAAAATGTTCTTCTGATCAATCTAGCTCATTGTCTAACCATGGTCGAGCAGCTTATTTGAATCGTGGTTCAATCACTACCAATTCTTCCACCACCTCATATTTCAAAATTTCTTGATCGATCCTTATTGCCTGCGACTGACCACCAGGTTGATTCTTGACCAATCTTCCATTTTCTCCGAACCATGTTAAGTTTTATTTGAAAAAACTTAAGTTTCCTCATCCTTCTTTGCTTCCCAAAAGCTTGGCTCCAAATTTCGACTTGTTGATCTCGACCACTTTACCCCTTCGGGAGGGTTACTACATTCTCCCCCCTTAATAGAATTCGTCCTCGAATTCTTAGATGTCCAAATGCTCAGCTTCACGACATGCTCCTCCTTGTTGAAAATTTTGTCCTCGAATTCTTTCGTCTTGCGTTGTTGGTCATTTGATGTGTTTCTTCGTCGGCTCGCCTTTGATGTCTTCTATTGATTTCCTTGGGTCACCTTCTAGACTTCTGATTCTGAACTCATTCTAC
The DNA here is from genome assembly GCA_905132765.1 of Moricandia arvensis. NCBI lineage: Eukaryota > Viridiplantae > Streptophyta > Magnoliopsida > Brassicales > Brassicaceae > Moricandia > Moricandia arvensis. Next base: position 35,371 of record CAJHQP010003672.1, read on the forward strand.
CTCAATACATCTCAAAACATTCCCCTTTGTCTTGAATCCTTTCCTTTCTTTAATTCTTGTTTTCCCATGTTTCACGCATTCTTAACTCATCTTCTTAACCCTTTACTTTGCTTGTCACTGTCCCTTGAGTTTGTTTTCCAGGTTGCCACAATCACCTTCGTATCTCTTCACTTGAATGATCACTGAGTCGTCTTCTGGATTTTACTCTGCCATATCACTCTTATTTCCCATGATACTATCTTGTCCTTTCGGTAGATATCATCCTTGTCCAGATTCCTCAAATCCTTCTTGATCTGTCTTAAACGAAATATGCTGATGAACACCTTTCCGGTGATGTCTTGTTGCGTTCCATCTCTCTAGCCCATACCACCTTCGATCTCTAGCCTCTCCCAGTCCATAACTTTCTGTACTTTATGGTTTCCATCCTTAAATTTCCGATCAACGAACAAACTTACTAGCTGCAACTTTATAGTACGCTTCAGACGCAAGTTAGTCAACAATTACCCTAGTAAATACTAATCAAGAACCTAAACACAATGCTAACCAATAAACCTAACAATGCTAACCAGCATCCTAACAATTCTATCCAAGCAACCTAGCAACTCTAGATTCCACTATCTCGATCCTAGTACCTAAACAATAAATCCTATCGCTGGACGTGAACGGTTTCCCTAATGCCTTTTGTCACTCTTTTGACTTGATAAAATATTTGAAAACTGATTAAAACATGAGTTCCGGAAGCATGGATGAAACCATGCTCTGATACCACCTCTATAACACCCCTAGACCGTCCTACACATATGGGCGACCCACCGGCCAAAATTAAACAAGAACATGACCGATAGACCAACTAACACCCAGGGTTAGAGATGAGCCAACCGGCCAGGCAACAATCAAACAAGAACATAACTGACTGTCCAACCCAACTCCATGGTCCGGAAGCGCTACGTGACAGGCTAGGGACAATCCAGACAGTGTCATAGAACTTACTCCGCGACCTAGACCAGTTCATCCACTAACTCATCCCGTTAAATCAAGGCTTAAGGCTTTGAAACCCGCATCAAGAGGTTAACGGTTCCATTCGACCAACACCAAAGGCTTTTCAAACCGTACCAAAACCTATAGTTGTGTTAGACCAGCCTAGTCAAATATCAGAGTACTCATGATGGGCATATAAAACAAATAATTTATTGATTCAAAGAAATATTCATACATTGAATAATTCAATGTTGGGCCCGGCCTAATGCCAAATCAAGTCAACTCAACACAAATCCAAAATACCATTTACAAAAGGTATGAAATCTACATCGTCTGTCCTGACGTCCAGCACCAAGCTATTCGATCATCTTTACTAAAGCTACCTGCAAAAAGGACAACAGAGTTGGGTGAGTAACATAACACACGTTCTGTATGCAACACACACATTATTCAGAACCTAACCTAAGGCTAACGTTCCAGATCCTCACTAGACTCGACTCTACAACACTAACCAATAGTACCAGTATTCCGGCCTATATTGCCTAAGAACCTTATTACTAACATATAATAAACTAAACAACATTATCATAACTAAATAAATCAACCAGTTAGTCACTCCCTTACCAAGAGCTGGCTAACCTCAATCAACAAGATTAATTAAACAAGCAAACATTTAACTAATCTAACATCCAGTCAACTTAATCAAACCGTTACCCAGATTGTTCGCCTCCTCCTACAAAACTATCTTTAAAGATAACGGGAAGTTGCACTCAACCATATCAACAAGCAAGGATAAAAAACATGATGCACCCAAGTCCTAGTCAGGTTATTAACTCAGTCTTAATTCAATTTCATCTCAGCTTAGCCCGAGCTAAAATGAGTTCGATTCAATAAATAAAATAACATTTAGGACTCTACCATGCAATAACGTGAACATTCTACTCTATATGCAACTCGATATATCCTAGGTTCCAAGTTGAAATAAAGAACAACCATACAACTATCCTAAATTCCAAGTGGAATTCAAAAAAAAAATAACTCACAAAACTACCCTAAATTCCAAATGGAATTCAAACATAACCAACTCACAGTGTTCTATGCTAATAAGCAGCTGGTTGATCGGAGATGAGTTGGCCAAAACCCAATGGACGACTTGAGTGGACTACTAGACTGACCTTTACTTGGACAGAAATTCGGCTTTATCATGAAAACAATGACTTGGACTGATCTGGACTCATACAGAACTTTGTTTAGCTTTTGGACAGTTCTTTGAACTTCCCGGTAGAGTATCGAGCTTTAGAACTTCGACTGATCTGAACTCGTGGAACTAAACTGATCCTGGACAGCACCTCCACTTTATCATAAAAGAATATTACTGGCTTGAATGGATGATTTTCACAGAACTTTCGCGTCACAATCGTTGAGAATTGTCGATTGGACATAACTTGGCTTCTAGGGGGAGTATCGGCCTTTTGAAATGATCACACTCTTAACTCAACCAATTTATTTCTCTCTATATATCTAGCCACGTTTTTATATTCTATTTGGTGTGGAATGGGATGTATGAAAACTGAGGGAGGGATTGGTATTTATAAAAACGATCGAACAGTAATATCGAGCCATACGAGCGACTGTGTGTCAGCCCACATGCTTCGGGTTGCATGCGCGGTGAACACACAGGCGCACGAATGTCCTCATTGCATGGGTAAGGCTCATGCACAGAGACACACGCACATCCATATGGCTTGCTGCATGGCTGGAGTGCATGCTTTGCCACATACAGCTTCTTACCTGTCGATAAGCATGCTTCGGTTCCATGTGGCGGTGACACCTCGTGCTACGACATGTCAGGCTGCATGTATCACTTCCATTCACGGCGACATGTTGTGCTTCGGTAGACACTCAGATTCTTAGATGGTTGTCACCAAGTCCTCCACATGTCTGGAAGCATGGCCTGGTTGCATACAAGGCAACACCAGAGCACCTACATGTCGATCATAATGCTTCGGTTGCATGAGCGACGACACCTCGTGCTCCGACATGTCATATATCCTTCTGACATGCATGGCGACACCTCATAATTTTCTAGACATAGAGCTTGCCTGTAATTTGACACCACATCTTGATCTTATGCATTGAACACCTCGAGCTCCTCCGTCCATCCTGCCCAATTTTGGTCATTCCGGCAATTTTTCGACCCGCGATCAATCCCTGATATTTTTCAGCTCCGTTCTGATGCTCTGAATATTTTAATGAATTCCAATATGAATTATGACCTTGACGGAAAATATTTCCCAAGCCTCTTGTTTCCCGAGAAATTCCATAATACCAAAATTTGGGTTTTCGCCCCAACTTTGTGTTTTCCCATCGTGCTTCAATCCCGTCGTGCTTACTTCCCGTCCTGCTTAATTCCCGTCGCAATTATGACTTATTTCTCTCCGAAATAATATTTAATGATACAAAGTTTTCTCACAATTTCGTGCTGAAGAAACATTGTGTTTCTAAAACGCCGAGCTTCTAAAACGTCGTGCATCCCAAAAAGTGATGCTTCCAAAACGTCCTTCTAACCAATTCTAACTCATTGTCTAACCATGGTTGAGCAGCTTATTCGACTCATGTTCATTCACTATCAATTCTTCGACAAACCTCGTAATTCAAAATTTCTTGATCGATCCTTAATTGCTCGCCACTCGACCACCAGCTTGATGCTCGACCACTCTTCCATTTTCTCCGAACCATGATTACGTTTTATTTGTCCAAAACTTAACATTCCGAATCTTTGTTTGCTTCCAAAAACTTGGCTAAAAATTTTGACTTTGTTGATCTCGATCATTTCCCCCTTCGGACGGTTACTACATTCTCCCGTCCTAATAGAATTCCTCCTGAATGCTTAGATGTCCAAATGCTCAGCTTCATGACATGCTCCTCCTTGGTGACTAATTCATTCTTAGATTTTCTCATCTTGTGGTCTTGTCATTTGACGTGTTCTTCGGCGGCTCGCCTTTGATGTATTCTATTGATTTCTTTGGTCACCTTCCAGACTTCTGATTCTGAACTCATTTTACCTTGATACATCTCAAAACATTCCTCTTGATCTAGAATCCTTTCCTTTCTTTACTTCGTGATTTCCCATGCTTCACTCATTCTCAACTCATCTTCGTAACTCTTACTTTGCTTGCCACTGCCCTTGAGTTTGCTCTTCCAGGTTGCCACAATCACCTTCATATCTCTCTCACTTAAACGATCACTAAGTCGTCTTCTGGATCTTGACTCTCCCATAACACTCTCATTTCCCATGATACAATCTTGTCCTTCGATAGATATATCCTTGTCCAGATTCTCAAATCCTTCTCGAACTCTCCTTCCCAAATATTCTGATGAAAAACATTTCCAGTGATGTCTTGTTGCTTTTCCATCTCTCAGTCCATATCACAGTCCAGTTTCTATGAACCTTTCTCCTCTCTCGCTTTGGGTTAGGTTTTGGCTTTGAACTCCTTCTACTATAAGGTTTTCCATCCTTAAAGTCCTATCAACGAACACAGTTACTAGCTGCAACTTTATAGAACACTTCAGACGCAAGTTAGTCTGGAGTAGGCGTGAGCATATTAACTGAATCCGATACCCAAACCCGAACCGACCCGAAAAACCCAAACCGAAAATCGAACCGAAGTTTTAAAAAACCCAAACATGTTGATGATTGAGTTAGTTTGGATACCCGATCGGATATATCTAATATCCGAACCACAAACCAAACACACCCAAACTCATTTAATACCCTAATACATGTTTATACTTTTCAATTTATTACTTTCTAAATCCTAGATAATTTGTTAAGCTTCCCGAAATCACTTCATCGAAAACCAATCCTAGATACATTAGATTTTCAAACTAGAAACCAAAAGTTTATTCTCATCTGCTTCTTCTCTTCTCTTTTATTGACGTCTTCAACGAGAACGAAGAAGTCAAAAGTTTTTCTTTTTCTATCCTAAATCTAAATTATTCGATTTTGTTAAGGTTATTTTTATTTGATTTTAATCTCTATAGTGGTAGTTATCAAGTTTTGTCGCATTGACAAAGAAAGAAAGAATTAGTTGCCTTAGTTATGGTCTTTAATTTTCTTTGTCGTATGGGAAGGTACGTTGGTTGTTTTTTGTTTGATCAACACACGTTAGTAGATTTGTTGTCAATATAATACTTATTTTAGATAAAGACAAAGTTATGCACTTGATACAAAGTTAGTTAATTAGTTGATTTGTTCTCCATTTATGTTACTTGATTTGTTCTATATTATTGTTGATACAAAGAAAACGTATTGAGCTCACTTTGATTTAGTTTTGGTTGCAGATGTCATCATCATTACCTTTTCAAGGCATTGTAAACGAAGATGTATATAATGTAGAAGAGACTCCAAAGTCTGATTGAAGAGACAAACGAAAAAAATCAATTGAAGATAATCATGAACAAAGAAAAAAAATGTTTACTCTGCACAAGATCTGATGTATGGGCTCACTACCAAATAAGTGAAGAGGACCGTGACAAATGTGTGTGCAACTACTGTCTGAAGATCTTCGCTTGTCCAACAAAGTCTGGAACACCAATTTGCGCAACCATCTTAACTGTTTACGAGCAATTTAAAGCATGAGAAGATAGTCAAAATCATACTAAAAGCCAACAAAACATTAGTAAGGAAGGCTTTTTGAAAGTGCAAAAATTTCAGAAGATGTATTCATACAAGCAACAAACGAAATGCTCGTAATTAGATAGCTTCCACTCTCCTTTGTTGAAAGTGTAGCTTTTAAACACCTTTGTGATAAGGTAATTTTAATAATGTATCTTTTAAAATTTCAAACACTCATTATCTAAATCTATGCTAATATAATTGTTTGTTTGTGTCGACTAACCTCCATGATCCTCATTCAAGATGTACAACTACTAGAAAGATAGTAGATGTATGTTAAGAGAAAGGATTCTCTTAAGAAATTTCAAGCTAACAAGCAAAGAATTTTCATCACCACAAACATATAGGTGTCTCAAGTAACAAGTAAATAATGGTTTTTGGATCAATTTTTAAATTGTGTTGATTTTTTTTAAATGACTAATCTTTCATTTGTTTCTTACTTCACGTAGGAGCTAGCTATATGGTGATAACAACTAACTACATAGATGCATATTGGCTGTTAAACAAACTGATCATTGTGTTCAAATATGTAACCGATCACAAAGGTAAGAATATTGCATATGTTCTCTTAGAATGCATTTATGAGTAGGGAATATAAAAGGTGTTTTGTATCAACTGTGGACAGCGCAACTGCCGAACAACAATGCTTTGATGCTTTTTGAGAATAGTTTCTCTCAGATATCTGATGAGTAATTAGTTATGAAAGGAAAATTCTGCATATGAGATGTGCTGATCACATTATTAATTTGATTGTGAAGGATGGCTTGGTCGACATAGATGATAGTGTGACTGTAATCCGCAATGCAGTCTCATATGTAAGATCTGGAACTAACAGACAAAGAACATTTGAGCTTAAAGTAGATTCTGGTAGGATGAAAAGGGGAAGTCTGCCACTTGATGTTGTAACTAGGTGGAATTCAATGTACTTGATGTTCCAAAGAGCACTTATTTACAAAAATTATGTTTGATAACATGGGTTTTGAGGACAAACTCTACAATGATCATTTCATGGAGTTAGAAAATGGAAAAAGACTCAGACCCTTTATAGTGAGGATTGGCGTGATGTTGGAAAGTTAGAGAAATTTCTTATTATCTTTTATAACTCAACATTAGCAATCTCAGCATCTAACACACTTAATGCCCATAAGTGCTATGGTGAGATCGTGAACATATCATCCAATTTGAAGTTTCTTTGTAATAGCTACGATGTTGACTGAAAAGTTAAGGCTGAAGAGATGTTGATGAAGTTTGATAAGTATTGGGATGGGTTGAAGAACATTAACAAGATTTTAGTGGTGGCAAGCGTCTTTGATCATACTAGAAATATGAGGTTTGAAAAGTTGTGCTTCGAGGATCTTTACGGGGAAGAAAGTATGGAGGCTAAAGAGTTAAATAATCCAATTCTTAGTCTTCTAGCTGACCTGTTCAAGGAGTTTAGTGAAAGAAATGAGAAACAAGCTGAAGCAAACGTGCAATCATCTGAGTCTACTCAGTCTTCACAATCTCAAGAACATCCAACAATAGACTTGCTTGATGATGAACTCGGTTACCACAAGATTGAGAAAAGGTACAACACACTGTTAAAGGAGAGTGGAAAGAGAGACATCAATGAGATGAATGCTTACTTAAAGGCTGATGTTGAGACTTCAGATGTAACTGACTTTGATATTCTCTCTTGGTGGAAAGTTAACTCTGGCAAGTACCATATTCTATCATAAACAGCTCGTGATGTTTTTGCTATGCAAGTACCCTCGTTTCATCTGAAAGTGCATTCAGCACGAGTGGGAGGTTAATAGATCCACATAGGAGTTGTTTAACTCACTATATGGTTGAGGTTCTCATGTGTACAAAACAATGGATGAAACAAGATATAAGACATCAAAGGTGCTCAGCAATGCTCAAATACTTGGAGATGTTGAGTGCGAAGAAAAGATGGAGAGAGATTTGTAACATTCTTGTATAATGCTATGTTTTCTCGTTTAATGTTTACTAACACTAACTTTTGTACTACTTGAACAGAGTATGAACATGTATCACAACCACAAGACTAGAGGACTAAGCTTAGGGGTGGGCGTTCGGATACTCGTTCGGGTTCAGGTAGGGTATTTTGGATTTTCTGGTATTTCAGTATAGAGGTTTGGTACATGTTCGGGTTTTTCTACACTTCGGGCCGGGTGTTTTTAATTCGGGTTTGGTTATTTTAGGTCGAATTCGGATATTTAACTTTTGAAAAAACAAATTATTCATTGCTTAAATTTCTTTTATTTTAATATATCTTTAATTTAATTGATTTTTAAGTTTTAATAGGAAGATTAATAAGTTGGAGACAAAAATTTAAGAACATAAAGACATTAACTTGATTGTTTTTTTGAAATTTTGGATGCAACTTTTGTTAATACATCAAATTAAGAACTTACCAAGCATTTTAAGTGAGTAATAAATCACTTTGTCTGAAATTATATATATATTATCTGATTTTAAGTCATGTGTAACATCAATATAAATATTTTGAAAAATGAGAGAACTAAACTAGAAATATATTGTTAATTATACATATGTTCGACTATTTTCGTGTTCGGATAGTACACATTTGGGTTTGGATATCCATTCTTTCCTAATTCAATACCCGTTTGGGTATTTTGCTATTTTGGTTCAAATTTCGGTTCAGGTTTTTTGGGTCAGGTTCGGGTACGGATTCGGGTATTGGGTAAAGTTCCCAGCCCTACTAAGCTAATATGGATTCAGTTGAGGTAATAACATGTTTTTGTCATTTGTAATATTTTTGTTGTGCTTTTTTTACTCTTCTAGCATCAGAAATTATATTTATTCGGTTTCATAGGTGGAGTAATAAAAAGATGGTTTTCGTTTTTTCACTGCCAGATCTCGTCACTTTCCACCGCCCTTCCTCGTCATAGTGGAACAAAAGCTTTTCAACAAAAACGAGTTTACCTCCAACGAGCCTCTCCTTCGTGTTATCCTTTGCTTTCAAAAGTTTGGAGATTTGAACTAACACTTCCTATCTTCAGTGTCAAGAATCTTATTTGGTTTTGGAATCTCCTACTCCTTGAGAACTACTCAACTACATGGAATTTCAATTCCAAATCCAAGAAAAGGGCTCTCTCGTCAAACCTAGAAGCCTCTATTCTCAGTCCAGACAGCCCACATATCAGCTCCAGCTTGATGGGATCCGATGACCAGCGATTCAGACCCATTTCCACCAAAGTGCAAAGGCTCCAGCACGGTAATGTGGGTGTCCAAAGCTTTGCCTTGAAAGTCTATGCTCTATCATTAAATCCCGTTAAGCTTATCTTTCTTGTCTGCTATGAGGTCTTCGAGGGTACTTCAATGGAGTTTTTCGATCGTCTAGTATCAGTCTACAGAGTTCACTTAGCCCAAAACTCCAGGGTTCACCTAGCCCAAAGCTGTGATGTTGTGCTTGAATTTGTTTCACTATTTTTTCAGCTCCCACAAGCTTTTCTCATGAATTTTAGATTTAAATCTAGGCAAAAGAGGCCAATCTCTACCACTCTTAGCTACGGCTCCAGAGTCACTCAGCTGCTCTTGCCGGCCAATAGCTTTCGACAAAGTTCCATCGAGAATCCGAGACAGTCTCATCCTCCAATGGTTTTATCATTTACATACTTATTAGTTGAGGTAAAGGAGAGTATCTCATCATCAGTGTTGGTTTCCACCAACCGTCTTCAAACCCGCTGTTTAGGGTCCCCCGTCGTTGGTTCGCATTCCGACTTTAGTATGTTCTTAGCAACATCAGTTTTAGGGTCTCAAGTGAAGTATCTTTACGGGTTTCTTCGCCCCTTCAACACCTCTATCGCCTTTATCATTGTAGTTTTCGCTTTTTGTGTAGCCGTCGAGTTTACCTCCGGTTGTAATCGTTTAAACCCGATCGCTTTTTAGTTTAATATAAGTGTCCGTGACAAAAAAAAGACTATGCTTTTGTTTAAGTTTTGGTTTTCAAATTGCTTTACTACTTTCGGATTGCATAATGTGTTGTTTGTTTCAGTTTGGACCCATGTTACGTATGAATTTTTTTTAATTTTTGTTTGAATGTTTGAAAGAAAATTCTAAGTATAACTATTTCGGTTAGTTTGGGTACATCCAAAATAAACTGAAACCAAAAAGAATATATCCAAACCTGATCCGAAATAGAAAAATACCCGAATGGGTGCTAAACACCTATACCGAAATACCGAAAACCTAAATTACCTGACCCGAAACCGATATATCCGAAAGCCCAGACCTATGCTGGAGCCTGGAGTTATAGATCAAAATTTGTCTTGTTTTCAATAACATAAGCTAATAATATGTTTTCTAAATATTCGTTGCTACCAACTGATTGTGACTTATATTTTAAAAAAGCAACCAGGTATTCATGTATCTGTTGCAAGAGAATTAAAAAAAAAAAGTCAATTTTTTTTAAACTGATCTAAAACTGTTTTGATACTTGTTTTTTTTCTAAGAATGAACTTTCCTTTGATAAGCTACAAAGAAAACATAATAACATATACTGAAACCAAATCTCTTTTGATTAAAATAAAATGTTGACATGTTTTTTTTTTAAATACACACCCGATTCAGTGCCGGCTCTTGAGGGTTTCCCTAGGTGCAAATGCACATGATCTCTTTTTTTTTAAAAAAAAAGAAAAAAATATCTTTACAAAATTAGGGTCTTAAAATATATAGATTAAAATCTTAATTTGTAAATTTAGAGGCATAACTATAATTTTGAAAAAAATCTTATGAGAACAGCGTCCAAAACGAACCTAAGATGGGAAACATTATGACATCCCCATTTAGAGTGAAAAACTTTAACATGAATCTTTGAAAAAATACATTGCTTACTAAATACTAGTACTTTTTTGGTGACTCATATTAATTGAGAAATTTTTGATGCATATAACCTTATTAACAAAAAAAGTTTATCTAATACCGATTGACAATGTGTGTATAGTCTCAATACAAAATATAGAAATAATGATTGATAACCGAAGATCCAGCTCAGTGGCAGAGCCAGGAAATATTTATACCGAAGTCATAATTTATATTAATTAAATTAAAATTTATTAATATTAATTTAAAAATATTTTTAACATAAACTATTGAGCTGTTTTATTTTTTAGGAGTAATTATATTTGACACAAAAAGTATAGTACTGAAGGTATTTAAAAACTAATTGTTAAATAAAGCTTTAAACAAAATTGGAAACTGAACCAAATAAACTGCAAAAAAAAAAAACTGAAAGGAAAAAAATATGGGTGACAAAAGAAATATATTCTCCATAAGACATATTTTAAAAGATTCAAAACAATGAGAACGTAAACAAACAAAAAAGCATATAAAAAAATATTTTAAAATAAAAATTGTTATGAATTATATTTTCATTCAAAAATCAGGCCTTTTAGGCTCAAATTATTTAAAGAAAAAAGTTCTTTTAAAAAACGAGTGAGAGAATGCAGAGAGGTGAATCAATCTTGGTAATGGACATCATATCAAAGGATTTAGACCAACTGAGCAGTTGTTATTCACATGTCTAATCTTAAAATTTAGTTTTTCATATTCGACCGGGCCAGGTAACCCTCTCCTTACCATGTAGCTATGCCCCTGATCCAGCTCAAGTCTTCAACATATACATTACATGACACATGACACATGGAAAGTGTTTTCTTTTTTTACAGCCGATACATTCAAGTTCTTATTTTGATAATTTGCAGCATATCTAAACCCTATACCTAAAGAAACAAACGTCTTGCTTATCGCTTATAAATGCTATCAAAAACTAAGTTGAGAATCCCAAAGAAGAAATAAACAAATGAAAAATTGATTTTACAATGGATGCAAATCAAAGAAACTGATACACCTTGACAAAAAAAAAAGAAAAAAGAATAAACAAGGTGGATTCAAAAAAGGCAAAAGCAAATAGGAAGACCTACATCTAAGACAAATGGCATTAAGTTGCGAAATCTCTTTCTCTGTTTCCTAGGAGTGATTGTGTTCCTAACCTCCTTGTCAATAAGCTTATGAGTCATGATTGGTGTCAGTGTAATGTTGTTGTGGAAGATGTTGTTTCTCTATCTCCACAAATGGTAAACGGTTGCATGAGCAGCAAGCTTTCTTAAGGTAGGAGGCGCTTGAATAGAGGATTGTCTAAGCCATGACAATAATTCTGCCCACGAGTTGAACACATTCATAGCAGAATCCTAGCACATGTAAGTCCCCAGACAATCCGACTAAAATTGTAGGAGAGTAACAAATGATGACGAGTCTCAACATCCATCGAGCAAAGGCAGCAAGTCGTTGGTATTCGCCTTCCCCATGATGCAATCCACATAGTGAAGCTGTGTCTAGGTGTCCCTCCTTTAAACCAAACCTGATTGTCCCAAGGCTTAATTGCTTCCCTAAGGCACAATGAATCCCACATCATAGCTGATGGATATTTTCCATTGGTAGTACAAGTCATGCCATCAATATACCAGTCAAATCTATCCTCAAGAACTGAGAGTGCAGGAAGAGGAATGGTTTTGAGGTGAATATGCAGTTTTAGAGCTGCGTCCGATCTTGGAGAAGGCAGGCACGACCCATTCAAATTACAATCTGAAGATATTGAGGCATGAAGAGGGACTCGAAGCTGAGCTGGCCCCAAAGGACCAAACCGATTTATAAGTTGACCGGAGGGAAACCACAAATCAAGCCAGAACTGATTCAATTACCCAATACTGGTTTACAATACCTGGTGCCATCATTTTTTCAATTTCAAATTTGCTTCCAAGCCTAAGAATAATTTTGAGAATCCTTAACAATCCATAAGCTCATATCCTTAAGATGAAATTCTTTATGCCATAATATCCAAAGATATTTGCTATCTGACAGAAGGAGCCACATGAAACGCAAGCATATAACTCTGTTCCAATTCTAAAAATTTCTAAAGCCAATGTCTCCTTCATTTTTCGGTAGGCAAACTGTTTTCCACACTATTTTTGCTCTCCCCATCTTTTCAGTGCTTCTAGACCAAAAAATTCTAGAGCAAATTGATTCAATTCTTTGGTTGCAACCTTTAAGGAGGATAAAAGCTGAGATCCAAAAGTTGATGGTGCCCGATATGACAGAGGAAATCAATTGCAGTTTGCCAGCAAAAGAGAGAGATTTGACAGCCTAAGATCGAAAAATCCACTAATGGCTCATATTCAGAAATTTTAAGCTTTCTACTCCTAAAAGACAGTATGAGGTACCTGTTTGGGAGTGAACCAATAGGGAAACCAAATTGAGCAATATCGGTGGACTCACTAGCGTTCAAACCCGAGTGGAATAGATCTGTCTTCGAGGCGTTCATTGAGAGACCACACCAAGAAGTGAAGTGATAAAGACACTCGGTAATGCCATGAAGTGAGTTGAAGCTGCCATCAAAAATCACCATTACATCGTCGGCAAACTTAAGATACATACTAGCATATTAAAAATATAAGAAAAATTTAACACTTCATAAAAATATAAAAAAGAAGAATGAAAATAAAAATAATAGCATAGCTCTCTAGGCGAAATTTGGGGCGATTTGGCGATTTGACTCGTACGAAGTTTCTTAGGCTACTGCGATAACTCCGGTGATGGCTATGGACTCGGGGGAGGTTAAGGAGGATTCTCAGCCTCCAGGTAAACAGGAAACTAAGCGATCGTGGGCTTCGGTGGCGCAGTCGAAGCAGATTTTGAAGAAATATGATGTTGATGTTACAGATTCGGAAGGGGTTCGATCGGTACAAGTTCCAGCAGAGATCGTGGAGGAAGCTAATCCGCTTTGGGAGGATTTCGTCATTGCGCGATTCTTGGAGACGGCTCCACATATCGCAAAGGTGCACGTCATACTCAATAAGATCTGGGCGTTTGGCGACAAATCTCAGAAGCTTGATGTATATGAAATGGATGCCACTACGATGAGGGTTAGAATTACAAATGCAAGGGTGAGGGATAAGGTTGTACGACGCGGGATGTGGAATATCGATGGTGTTCCTATGATTGTGTCAAAATGGTTGCCGAAAAAAGATGAATCGAAGGCTAGCCAGATTCCACTTTGGGTTCACCTGTTGAATGTTCCGATGAGTATGTATTCATGGGAGGGATTGAGTTTTATAACCCGTGCTGCAGGAGATCCAGATCACCTTCATCCGGAAACTGTTGCTTGCAAAAACTTTGATATAGCTAAGGTGTTCGTGAAAGCTGATCTCTCAAAGGAGCTTCCAAAGAAAATCATCTTCTCGATTCAGGGGCAGGAAACAGAGGTCGAGTTCATTTACCCATGGCTTCCGCCAAAGTGTGCTTGCTGTGGTAAATGGGGTCATTATGAGATTGTATGCAAAGAGGCTATTGAAAAGAAGAAATCTGAGTTGGAGAAGGTTCAGACTAACGAAGTGATGAAGGTAAATGAGATAAAGGAGAAAGAGGAAACTCCAAAGGAGGTTGGAAGTGATGAGGTTAAGAAAGTTGGAGAGAAAGTGATCGAGGGAGATGGTATAGTAGTGCAAAAAGTTGTGGGATCAACGGAGAAGGATGGAGGAACGGAAGTGGAAGTAGGCGAAGTAGAGAAGAAGGAGGAACAACATGCTGCACATGAAATGGGAGCTCCGGGGGAATGGCAGAAAGTTTCAGTTGAAAAAGCAAGTAGAAGTCCAAAGTCACCGTTGAAATATGGACAAGTAACAATAGCTACACCCTCGAGATTTGCAGCTTTACTCCATTCAGGAGAGAATGGAGAATTGATAAATCGGGAAGTGAATGAGGAGGTAGAAGAGGGAGTGACGATAGCAGAGCCAGATGTGGCTATAAATGAGTCAGGACCTATACGAAGTGAAGGAAAAAAGGGAGGTGATACTGTGAGACAGGTTCTCACGAGGAGATCAAAAACAAACCATAGTATGCTTGCAGAGATTTCAAATTCTAAAAAGATAGGAGCTGGAAAAAAGGGTTCTCGAAGGAATTAGTCATGGCTAGTTTCTTTTGGAACATGAGAGGGTTCAACAAGTCAATTAAGCATGCAGTTGTTCGAAGTTGGGTAACGGATCAAAATCTTCAGTTTGGATGTTTGATCGAGACAAGGGTGAAAGAGAAGAAGGCAGGAAAGATTATTAAGGAGGTTTTTCATGATTGGAGTTGTACGACAAACTATGAAGAGCATAGGTTGGGGCGTTTATGGGTGGTTTGGCGATCAACGGTTAGAATTACTCCAATATACAAGAGTGCACAACTCATTACATGCTTTATACTGATGCCAAAAATGGAGGAGGAATTTATTTGCACTTTTGTATATGCTCATAACACAGCGGAGGAGAGGAAAGAGTTATGGGAGGATATGAGGTTGCATTATGCTGCTCCCATGATTAAAAACAGGAAGTGGATGCTTATAGGAGACTATAATGAGATATTGGAGGTTGAGGAGCATTCTAGTTTTGATTCATCTCCTAGAATACCAATTGGGATGAGGGATTTTCAGGAGGTTGTAAGAGACTGCAAGTTAACAGATATGAGTTACCAGGGGCCAAGATTCACGTGGTGTAACAAACGTGACGAAGGATTAATCTGCAAAAAGTTGGATCGAGTGCTAATCAATGAGGAATGGTTGCTGAATTGGAATACTTATTGTGTATTTGAAGCTGGAGGATGTTCTGATCATTTAAGATGCCGAATTCAGATTGGAAGGGAGGAGACAAAGAAAAGAAGACCAATCAAATTCACTAATACCATTTCCAAGATGCCAGAGTTTAAGATTTTGATGGAGGGTCAATGGAAAGATTATGAAGCACTATACCAATCAACCTCGGCGATGTACATGCTCACGAAAAGACTAAAGGCCTTAAAACAACCTCTACGAGCTCTGAGTAAGAAGAAATTGGGAGATTTATCTAGAAGAGTTAAGGAAGCTTACCAGAATATGTGTGATAGGCAGAGGGAGACTCTTGAAAACCCATTAACAGATGCTATACAGAGGGAAAGTGAAGCACAAATTAAATGGCAACGGTTGGCAGAAATAGAGGAGGATGTTTTGAAGCAACGGTCCAAGGTTCATTGGCTTGATGTGGGTGATGGGAATAATAAGTTCTTTCACAGCTCAGCAAAGATTCGTGAGATAAGGAATGCTATAAATGAGTTACTAAGAACGGATGGATCAATAGCAAAAACTGATGAAGAGATAAAGAAAGAAGCTGAGATGTTTTTTGAGGATTTTATGACAACACAGCCTGCAGAGTTTGAAGGAGCAACAGTGGACAGGTTGAAAGACCTATTGGGTTTCCAATGTAGTGACATGGATAAGGCAAAACTTGAAAAGGAGGTTACACAAGAGGAGATCAAAGGGGTTATCTTTCACATGCCGGGAGGTAAATCACCGGGTCCTGACGGGTTTACTTCGGAATTTTTCAAAGAAGCGTGGGATGTAATTGGTGAAGACATAACTGTTGCAGTCCAATCCTTTTTCTCGAAGGGGTTTTACCGAAAGGTTTGAACTCTACCATCTTAGCATTAATCCCGAAGAAGGAGGAGGCAAAGATGGTAAAGGATTATAGGCCAATATCCTGTTGTAATGTTCTCTATAAAGCTATCTCCAAGATCATTGCAAATCGACTCAAAGGTATCCTTCCCAAATTTATCACCTTGAATCAATCTGCATTCATTGAAGAGAGGCTTTTGATGGAAAATGTTCTGCTGGCCACGGAGCTTGTGAAGGATTATCACAAAGATGAGATCTCGCCTAGATGTGCAATGCAAATTGACATCTCCAAAGCCTTCGATTCTGTCTAGTGGCCTTTTCTCTTAAACGCCTTGCGTGCACTTGGTCTTCCGGATAAGTTTATCAGTTGGATTTCTCTCTGTATAACCTCTGCCTCCTTTTCGGTTCAAGTGAATGGCGAGTTGGCGGGGTATTTTCAGAGCAAGAGGGGTCTGAGACAAGGCTGTTCACTCTCACCATATCTATTTGTCATCTGTATGAATGTTTTGTCAAAGATGATAGATGAGGCTGCAAGGAAAGAAATGATTGGCTATCACCCGAAATGCAAAAACATTGATCTAACTCATCTTTGTTTCGCAGATGATTTAATGATCTTTGCTGATGGTACCAGGAAGTCCATAGAAGGGATTTTGCAGGTATTTGGTGATTTCGATAAAATGAGTGGTCTTAAGATCAGTATGGAGAAGTCAGTATTGTTTATGGCAGGGAATACAGAGCAGAGAAGAGAGGAGATTCTGCGTAATTTTCAATTCTCAGCAGGATTGCTTCCGGTGCGCTATCTTGGGCTCCCTTTACTAATAAAGAACATGACCATCCTGGATTATCTTCCGTTGATAGAGAAGATAAGGAAGCGTATCAGTTCGTGGACAGGGAGATTCCTCTCATATGCAGGTCGGTTACAACTCATCAAATCAGTTATAATGAGCTTGACGAATTTTTGGATGGCTGCTTTCCGGCTGCCAAGTGGGTGTCTAAGAGAAATTGAAAGGCTTTGCTCAGGGTTTCTATGGTCTGGACCTGATCTAAACACAAGGAAAGCGAAGGTAAACTGGGGAGAGATTTGCAGGCCGAAGCAGGAAGGTGGGTTAGGGATCAGACCTTTGAAAGAAGTAAACACAGTGAACTGCCTCAAACTCATTTGGCGCATCCTCTCAGCTAAATCACTTTGGGTTAACTGGGTAAAAGTTTACCTCATACGGAGAGGCTCTATTTGGATGATCAAGGAGAATACTCAAAGTGGCTCTTGGATGTGGAGAAAAGTATTGAAGTGTAGAGAGCTTGCGAAATCCTTATATAAAGTGGCAGTTAAGAATGGGAGAAAGACTTCTTTTTGGTTTGAATCTTGGACTTCTCTTGGATGTTTGCAGGATATGTTAAATGGAAGAGGTCATATTGATATGGGCATTCCAATATCTGCAAATGTTGAGATGAGCAGAAGTCATAGGAAGAGGAAACCTAGGGTGACTATCTTAAACAGAGTGGAGATGGAAATTGAGAGATATAAAATGGATTGGGTGAATGAAGAAGATATTTCTCTATGGAGGAATGGCAAAGGGAAGTACAAGAAGGATTTCTCTACTCGAGAAACTTGGAGTACCATACGAGAGAAGCATCAGATGTGTAGTTGGTATTCTGCGGTATGGTTTAAGTATGCAACTCCAAAGTTCTCATTTATGCTTTGGATCGCGATACTTGGTAGATTATCTACGGGGGAGCGAATGAGGAGTTGGAATGTTAATGTTGATACATCATGCATACTTTGTAATGAGCCTTTAGAGACCATGGAGCATCTATTTTTTAGCTGTCCATACTCTACTCGGATTTGGGAAGTTCTAATGAAGGGAGTGATGAGGAACCAATTCACGGTGGAGTGGAGTGAAATCATTGGTCTGCTAATAAGGGATTCGGATTGGAGTAAAGTGAAGCTATTCACATCTAGATACATGCTGCAGGCGGCAGTGCATGCTATTTGGATGGAAAAGAATAGGAGGAAACATGATGAGTCTCCAATGCCAAATGAAGTTCTGATAAAGAAGCTCGACAAGACTATAAGGAATAAGTTCACAATTCTGCAGAGGAAGGGGAATACAGAACTTGCAGGAGGAATGAGATTCTGGTTTAGTACAAGATAAAAATAGGAGTTGTATAAAAATCGATAGATTGGGGTTCATTTTATAGATTGGGGTAAAGATAAGAAGGGACACACTTGATGTAAAAAGGTCTTTTTTCTTTTGAATTAAATTTAACATTCAATTAAAAAAAAAAAACTTAAGATTCTATTTTTTTTAACTGAGATGTTCTAGGATAGTAGGCAATGAGTCCCTCATCAAATCGAGATTGCATGAAACGAGAGAAAGCTTCTGTAGCCAAGATAAAAAGATAGGGATACATCATGTCTCCTTGCTTGACTCATTTGGTGCAATTAAAAGTACCCTGAAACAACGCCATTAACTAAAATAGTACGAAGAAATTAAAAATTAATTAAAAATATTAAGATAAGCTAAGTTTATTAAAAAAAATAAAAAGATGTTAAGATAAGTTTATAGTATACTACTAAAGCACAACGACATTTTGAAACAAATATTAAAAAAAAATATATATACTCAAATAAAAATTAAATATGAGAGAGAACATAACTACAATGGTAAAAAGATGATAATATGAGTTGATGTCTACCAAAATCGACAATAAATACTAAAACTAAAGATACCTATTCAATGAAAGGTTTTATTGCTGACAAAAAATATAAAGTTTTATTCGTTTGTAATCATATCATTTATCTTACTTAAATCGAATCGATTAAAAACAATGGCTTAGATAAAATTTAAAGTAGAAACATTAAATGTATAAGTTATTCTAAATTATGGTAAAATAATAATAAATTATTACTAAAATAGGAAGTAAATGACTTTCTAAAAAGTGATGCCCTAGGCGAAAGCTTTTTTTCTAAAAAGTAAGCATGACTCTTTTAATTGCGTAATGGTATTGTCATCTTCCTCCTTAATCAACTTCTCTTTATATATAACTTTTTTGATTAATTTGAGGGTATCTGACTACTCGTCGAGGAAATGTGCATTCCCTGAATAAATTCTCTCACCGTATATTCAAATGGGCCGAAAGAAAAAACTCATATCCATGTGAATGTCTAGGATAATATAACTTGGTTTCACGCATTAGATAGATCAAACTTGAAACGCATTGCATTCCAAGCCCGTCCCCTTGCCACTTGACCATAAGAACCAATACTTTTCATATAAAAGTTAAGAAATTAAGACACATTTTAAAATTTAATCGAAAGAGATATGGTTAAAAAAAGAAAAAAAAATCAATTTCATGATCATAATGCTTGCATCCACACCCGTTAGAGCTGCAAGGATACTCTAATCAGTGGCTCAGTAGCTCATATTCTTTTTTTACCATCTTCAGTTTCTGAGTTATTTTTCCTTGATAGAATTTCTTAAACTTGTATATGGATTCAATATAATTTAATAGTTATCTGAAACGATATTTTGTAAGTGATTGTTGTTTAGATATTCTTGATGTATATGTAATTAGAATCTTGATCCTGTTATTGATATATATGTGTGTGTTCTTTAAGTGTAAAAGTAACAAAAAATCAAGTGCTTCTGGAGTTTGATAATGTTTCCGCCTTTTCTTTCTTTGTCAAATATATTTTATTGGAGTGTAGTTGTTAGATGACTGCAGATGGATCAGTGGCATGTCGAGCATGGCCATCGTCCATCAAATCAACGACTATGTTCTTTTCTATTTAATATTTTTACTTGTATGAATGTGTTGATGATTTACTTGTATGAAGGCCATGGCGGATCAGTCATCATCGCCTTTTGTTACATATTATGTAGGGACTAAATTTAAGTTGGCCTTTGAGACTGGGTTCATCACACCATGGAAATCGATTTGGTAACACAATCAATGATCCATCTTGTGTGATTGTTATCCACATTGTCCTCTAATCTCAAATCATTGTTTCTTCATGTTGTTGTAGGTTGATATGAGAGTGAATCATATTGTTACTTCTGCTGTGAAGCCACTGTTTTTCCTAGATTATATTACTATTAGCCATCTTGATGTAGACCTTGCAGAGAAGGTATAGTTTCGTTTGTCTCATTATCCTTTAATATTTTTGCTTTTAGAATCTGCTTCTTAATGTAGACCTTGAAGTGAAACCTTGAAGAACATAGCACACTATGCATTAGAAAATTTCATGTTCAAGACTTTTACTTTCCTTTGAAACAGACACGGTTTTGTTTGTTTTGTTTGAAGGTTTAAGAATGCTACGAATTTGCTGCTGATTATGATGGGAACTGCAACACATAGAAGTTAAAGGAACTTGGAAACATGCTAACGAGGCTGGATAAATAATGAACTGTCCAATTCTATTATGCATTTACATTACAGATACATAAATCATTTTTTGGCTATTACCGTCATACTCTGAATTATCTATGTATTATTTGGTTTTTATACGCATTTATAATAAAAATACATAAACTATTTCTGGATATTAACATTTTAATCCAAATACCTAAAACAACATATTTGCATATATTCAGCTATTATAAGCTTTATCTGGAATTAACTTTCTAATATCTAGTTAAGACTCACACTTTATCTGGATTAACTTACTGGGTATTACAAGCTTTATCTGAATTAACATCCTAATATTCGATTAAGACTCATGCATACATGTTATTCCATCTCTTATATACATAATTTTTTATTCAGTTTAATACACATTTTTATTACAGATACAAACACCATTCTCTAAATATTACCGTCATAGTCTAGATTATCTGTTTACTATCAAGGTATAATACGTATTTATAAATATTACTGTAGTTATTTTGATAACACAAGATTAATCCAGATATATACGTGACTTGTGAATTACAAGACCAGTCCATTATCATTTAACATCCAAAATAAATAGTTCATAAACATTTTTTGTTTTATTAGTTACACTTAATTAATCTATTATGGAAATTTACAATTAACAAAAAAATTTGGGCAAATCTCTCAAATAGATTTTTTAAAGTTTTTATCAAAAATAGACCTTAAGTAAAAAATGACCAAAATATTTTTTTTGTTGAAATTTTAATATTTTTTTTTAATTTTAAATTTCACATCCAAAATTCCACCGAATAACTCTAAACTCTATGTCTAGATTAGTTAATCCAACATGTATAAATGTATATTTACACTCTTTAATAAAGTTATTTTGGTCATTTTTTAACTTTGAAAACTATTTTGTAGACAAAAACCTTTTTAGATCTATATTAGAATATTCTTAGAAAAAAGTTTCCGGAGTAAAGCAAAGTATGTATCCATATACGCAAAATCAAAAGTTTTAGGGGAATTTTCATGTTTACCACATTATTGGTACCACTTTTCATTTTTACATTCATTAAAGAGACATTCTCATAAATATCATTTTTTAAGAGACAAATTTAAAAAAAAGAATAATTAGAATTCTAAATTTTACATTCTTAAACCCTATCCTATTCTACCCAACCCATCAACTTTAAACCTAAAGTCTTAGATTAATTAACCCAAGAGTTATAAGTGTGTTTTTTTCGTCTTCAAAAATAAAGGTAAAAGTGATTAAAGTAAATATAAAAAATAGTATTAGAAAAATGATATTTTTGACAATTTCCAAAAGTTTTATGCATGACTCCTTAATTACTGAGCTTTTTGTGGTTATTAAGCTAAATAGACCAATCCTAAATCCATAGAAAGTCAATACTAATCTATAGGAAAAGTGTATCCCACCAATAAAAAATAAAGAATTTGTTTTTGTCAAACTTTTCAATTAATTAGTCTTAAAGATTTAAATGTTAAATAATTTTATGAGATTATCATAAAGGGAAAACACAACAACTATAAGCTTTCAGAATGTAACACATTTGATGACAAAAAAAAAGAATGTAACACATTTTAAACACAATAATTATTCCTGGTTTGTATGTCTTTTAAAAAAATCAGAGCCTCATATTTCTTTGCATATTAAAAGCCTCATATTTCTTTGCTTATTAGAAAAATGTACTTTACAATTTAGATTCAGTTTCTTTTACAAAAAGAGAATTTATTTCTATGAATTTACAAATGCCAAAAAGGAAAGTACAATACAGAATTCAAAATTTCTAAGGTCAAAAGGAAATAAATAAAATAGTCAAAAAAAGATAAAAACTATTTGAATTGACTAAACATTAATTCCTTCATAAGCTCCATTTTCATTTTTTAAATATCTCCCATTGTCTCAACGTTAAGTATCTCTCTCGCTTTAGTTTCTCTCATCCCCTTTGATCCAAAAGCCATGAAGAGACACTCATCATCATCCTCATCCTCATCATCATCACTTGATGCAAAAATCAGAAAGCTAGAACATCATATTGTTGACAACGATTGTATCAGCAAACTCCCAGGCGATCTATTACGAATGATCCTTTTAAAATTGTCCACTGAAGAAGCGGTGAGGACAAGTCTTTTATCATCACGATGGATGGATTTGTGGAAATGGAGACCATATTTCGTCTTAGATATGAAAAGGATATTGGATAAAACCCCCACCCAACGTTGGGACAAAGTTTCCGCTCACTTGGCTAGTTCAATGGACAAGGTTCGTTAATTTTTCTTCTATTCACTTCTCTTCTTTCAGATTTCATTTTTATAAAGATTTGTATATAAAATAATACATAAAACAAGTTGCCTTATAGACGATAATACCTTACGGGTTTGTAGTAGAAAACTGTTATATATGAATCAAATCTATGAAGTAGTATGCGATAAAATAATATACCCTTTAAATATATTATTCAGCATTTTGTAAGATTGTAGTATTAAATATCATGGCAAATTATAAAATAAGATGAATAAAAAGTGGTATTTTGTGTTGATAATATTGAATTTTTTAGCAATTAACTTCCAATTTCCTAAAAAAAAATGATTTGCTATAATTTTTCACAATTTAAATATATTATGATTTTACTAGTATAATTTTTTTTTGTTAAAATCAAGACTAGTGATAAAACTGAAATTTGATGAAAACTAGATATTCTTAATTAGGACAAAAAATATTTTAAAACAACAATCTCTGAAAATATGATCAATGGGTTTGAAATAGAGTAAAGAGTAGTGAGTTAATTAGAAACTAAAAAAGTGATGTGTTGCATTCACGATCCCCGCAGTATAGATACACATACAATTAGCCAAAATCTATGCACAAACTAGACAACCTTCTTTAAAATTTATAAATAGGTTTTGATAGACAATTTCTAGGAAAATTGTCAAAAATATATACTACATTCATACTATCATTTTTCATGTTTACCTTAATAACTTTTATTCTTATTTTCTAAAAAAAATAAACTTACAACATTTATGTTAATTAATCTAAGAATTATGGTTTATAGTTGAAGGGTGGGATAGGGTAGGGTAGAATTTAGAAATATACAATTTAAGATTTTAATTAATTTTTAAAATGTTTACCTTTTATAAAATGAAAATTATTACTAATAATGTGGTAAACATGAAAATTCTTTCAAGTTATATTGCATGCATGCAGATGTTTGTACACCTATAGCATATGCAATTTATACAGTACCATTTTATAAAATAATTCTAATAGTTTAATTATGTCGTTTTTGAAGACTTTCAACAAACACCGCGGCAACCTAGAGAGCTGCATTATCACATCCCGATGTGATGATGGTACGCTTCAAAACTGGATCCGACAGGCAACTCGTGTGAAACACACAAAAGATCTCACACTAAACTATGTTCATGGTCGTAAGAGACGTTACAGAGGAACATATATCCTCGACATGCTTCCAGAAATATTTTCGCATCATAGCCTCACTTCACTGTCACTTGGTGGATACACTCTACTAAGGGGACGTGCTTTCATTAACAGTGGGAATCTTAAGACCCTCAAGCTTTTAAACATAGTCCTCTACTGGGTTAGTACCCTTAGCAGCGTTTTGGCAGCTTGCTCCTCCCTGGAGGTGATTGTGTTGCAAATCAATTTCTTAACCGCGCATGGTGTGTTGAAGATTGAGAACAAAATTTTGAAGTTCTTACAAGTGAGTTTCCCTTACTATGTTGAGAGGATCGAAGTGAAGGCACCTTGTCTAGATGTTCTAGACATCAGGGTTATCAGATGTGAGAGCAAGAGGAACTTCATCCTCACTTCTCCTAACCTCCAGTTTAACCAAAACTATTGGATTTCTAGGTGTGTTTATCGTCCTCACATCAGCTATAATGTATCAGAACTTGCTCAGGTATCGCACTTTTTTTGTATATCGAAAATCTATTCGGTGGTATGAAAACCATGATAAAAAGTCAATAAAACAAAAGCAAATGCGGATATATTTATATAATATAGTTTGACGACATGTATGATGTATATATATGAATCATAGGAGACAAGAAACATTTGGCATGAGCTCCTAGTGAGTGACTTTCATGGTATGAAAAGGCATGGAACTTTGTCGGTGAGTGTAGACATAACTAATCCTAGAGAAGTGGAGATATTGAAGGAACTTTTGCTTATGTGGAATACTTACACAATGATAGAGCTTGAGATTTTGTTCAAGGTATATATTCATGTCATGGTTAAGTTCTCTCATTAGTTTAATAAAATTTGTGATTACTTCTCTAACGCATTCATCATATTTTTTTTCGTTTTAGACCAACAATGCTCCTAAAGAAGAAGAAGAAGAAGGTGAATGGTCTAGTGAGAGATTGTTGGAGGATTGCAAACCCGTTTCCTACCGCTAAGTTCCGCGTTTATAATGTGTGGTTGTATAACTTTACTGGTTCGAGTAAGGAAGAGTTTGCGTTTGCTTCACGTTTTGTGATGCAAAAGACGGTGATGATGAAGATGATGATTGAGACCTCGTCGTATCCTCCGATGAAGAAGTTAGAGGTAGAAGCAGCTGTGGCCAAGCTGATGGAACTTCCTAAAGGTAACGAAGATCTTAGTATTGAGTGCTTCTGATGAAAGTTTTGTTCCATTCTACCCATTGCTACTATAAACTCTGATACTAGCCTTTTGTTTAGTAATGTAAGGATTATTTGGTTTTGAATTTCCAATTGATATTTGAGTATTTATGGATCTTTTCATTTGTCTATGAATAACATATGTAATTTGTTTCATGGAGCTCTTCTTTTGGTTAATGTTTTCTCAAATGAGATTATGTTCTAAACTCAGGATAGAAAAAGGATTATGTCTTAAACAGAGTATTTGTTGCTATAAATCTTGGGGATTTAGTTTAGGTTTTGATCGACTTCATAATTTTCCAAAAATTAGAAAACAATAAAATAGTTTTAATCAAAAAATAATATTGAAAATATGAATACTTAAAACTTTTGTTACTAATATAAATAGATTTTTTTTTTGTTTATTTTAATAAAAACCGGCATTGAAAATAAACTGTTTAAAACAAAAGCTATAAGGGTGGATCCAGAAATTTAAGTAGACTATGGCACATAAATATTTTTCATTATAATAAATAAAAAATATATATTATTTTTATTAAATAAAATAAATAAGTTAAAACCAAAATCAAATTGAAATAATTTATGACAACTAAAAATATAAAATTTTAATATAATAAAAAGTTATGTAAAAATTTCATAAAGTCATTCTTCGATTTTCTATATCCTGAAATCTTTTGGTCACTATTTCATTTGTCACTTTGACGAAATGATCCTTTTCAGTATAGCAAACCATACAATCATTCAAATACTCATCACCCATTCGGTTACGGAAGGTAGTCTACACAATTTTCATTGCAGAAAAAAATCTCTCAACGGTGGCAGTGACAACATGTAGAATCAAAACTAGTTTCAAAAGTCGATAAACAAGAGGATGTGAAAGATGTTTTTTAGTCTCCACCATCACACGTGCAAGATCCCCAAGACCCTCCAAATTGGCAAACCTTTGATCTTCAAAGATGTTATCGATGTAAATACTAAGCTGATGCTCAAGAGATAGCCGTTCTAGAGAGCTAAAATCTTCAGGATAAAACTCTGATAATCTTACAAGTTTTGATTGATCAAACTGGCAGAATGAATCAATGGGGCTCAAAGATGCAGTGCAACCAAGCAGCTCAGTGTTTATCTCGTCAAAACGACCATTAAACTCCTGAATTTGCATATCCAATACAGTGTACAAACGTTCAACTTGATAATAATGCAAGTTCGTTATGTTGCTTCTCTTTCTTGCCCTCTTTGGATAATGAAATTCTTCTTCCATAATAAGTAGCTATGTGCTATTTTTCTCGCAAAAAGAGTTCACCTTTCCAATAACTGAATCTCATCTATTATCTCTGAGCTTGCACAATTGCTGCTTAGTAGATTTTACTAGAGACATTGCATTTAAAATGTTATGATCTTTATTTTGTAAAGCTATTGATAAATTATTGTGAAACCAAGAAGAAGTAACATCAACTGCAATTATAATACAAAATCAAACGTGTGAAAGTATTTGAGAAGACCATTAGCTTGACATCTTTTGACTCCATCTGACCCTTCACTTTCGACATACTCAAGCACTTTAATAATGGAAGCGAATAAATCAGCCAAACTCAATAAGGTTTTGTAGTGAGAACCCCAACGAGTATTACCAGGTCTTTGAATTGAACACTCTTGATTTAATCCTTTTCATGTCTTAATTTCACCTTTACTAACTCATTCCTCAATTATCTTACGTTGGTCTTCTCGGATCAGATCTTTTCTCTTACAAGAAGCTCCAACCACATTTAACAAGATAGAAATGTTATCAAAGAAATCACTAACTTCAAAATGTTTTTTAGTTATTGCCACCACAACCAACTGAAGTTGTTGAGCAAATTAGTGAACATAATATGCAGAACTATTTTCTCTTAAAATTAGAGATCTCAATCCATTGAATTCACCCTTCATATTACTAGCTCCATCATAACCATGTCCTCTTAACTTTTTTATGCTTAATCCACATTTTGCAAATAGTGAATCAATAGAACTTTTAAAGATGCAGACGAAGTTTCTTGAACATGAATAAGACCAACAAATATTTCTTTGACTATCCCCTTTTTATCAACAAAACGAAAAACTACTGCCACTTGCTCTTTAGTAGAAACATCTGCAGACTCATCCACCATTAAGCAAAATACATCATGATCAAGTTCTGAATAATAGAGCGAATAACTTCATGTGCGAAGCAACGTGCTAGTTCTTTCTGAATTTTATGAAGACACCATTTGATTGTTCTTAGGAGCATTCTCCAACACAACCTTACTTTCAAGCTCATTCGGGTATGCGGTATATTTCATAAGCTCAACAATTTTCCCCTGTTGGCTGATTCCACCGACTCATCATGCCCTCTAAAAGGTAATCCTTGTCTTAATAAATATCTACAAGCATCAATTGAAACATTCAATCTGATCTTGTATTCATTTTTGGTTGCTTCACTCTGCTTATAAAAATCATGAATTATTGACTGATCTTGATTCATTAGATTATCAGCCATCTTCAAAGCATTGTTGTGAAAACTATTCACTAGTCCCACATGGTCTCCTAGCCTCTTTGGATTTTTCCAAGTATCAAAACCTTTTGTCACAAATTCATCACTTCCTCCTTTATTTTTAGTATAATCTATAAACAAGTAACAAACCAAATAAAAAGCTTTGTCTGTTTTTATACTATATTCCAACCAGTTACTGTAGAGATTAAACCAAGCTGGATTAAATTTCCTTAATTTATTTCTTGATAGTGTCTTAGGAAAATCATGACCACAAGGTTGACAAGGACCTTTGGTAAGATATTTGCGTCTTACCTCATCTCTTTCATTATGATATTATGATATTCTTTTTTTTATCAGTATGAATCTGAAGGTAAATCGTTCAAATTGGTTTTTGATGTTGAAGGTAAATCTTCAAATTTAGTTTTTGATGTCGAAGATACATCTTCTACATTAGTTTTTGATGACCATCGGAAGATTTGGAGTCAAACTTTCCAAATTACTATTTGATGACGATACACATTATTTTTTAAAATATTTTTTCATGGTACCTAATAAAAAATTGTTAGTTTTCAAAAAGATATGAAAACAAAGAATTAACCTAAAAATCATATATATATATATATATATATATATATATAACAGATGTTATAGTTGATATATGATTACTTAGAAAAATATCAAAATAAAACTCTTATGGAAAAGATTTGTCAATTGAGAAGAAAAGAATCTACAAATTTTTTTTTAAGTCACGGAGGTGGATTAATTAGGGTTTAGGTTAATATAGATAATTGAGTGATTGTATTAAAAGTGGGCTATGTAATTTTAATGTGTTACTAATTAAGTCTATAAAAGTTTTTTTTTATTTTAATTGAGTTAGTATGTGGCACAATTATTATTAGAGCATGAACAACCCTAAGAGTCCCTTAGGGGTTCTTAACTTCTTTTTATTTTGATTTACAAAAAAAAATTAATACATGAATCAATTACGGGTCGTCACGTGTCAATGGGGTCCGTGAACAATACAAGAACTTCTCAAAAGTTGGTTCTTGCAGAAGAGAAATAATGGGTGAATTTTTTAAAAAAATGTGGATCATATCCCTTAAGAACTCTCTTAAGAGCAAGAGTTAAAGGTGCTCTTACCTTTTATTTAAAGCATAAATATTTTTTATTGCTTACCGGAAAGAAAAATAAAAAAAAGAGTGTGGGTCCATGCCATACCCTTAATAATGGTGTGTGAACTCTATTTAAGAAGAACAAATGTGTTACCAACAAAGCTAAGTTGTAAACGTCATCCATTACAAAACCTAACTGACGTTTTTGGTATCCGTGGGAAGAC
>CAJHQP010003673.1:0-64387 GCA_905132765.1 Moricandia arvensis
TTTTGATAATATTTAATAAAGAAAGTAAATTTGTATATTATGCTTTTAACAAAAACATCATATGATTATGTTTATGTGATCAATAATAATTAACATTAGGAAAGTTCAAAAGTATAGTCGGCCGCATTGGTAATACGATTATATAATATTTTTTAGACCTTGAAAGAAAAAGTGTTTTTAAAATTTAGACGGTCGAAGCTTCACGCGGTTCGTTAATCACTCTTAACTAAATTAATTCCTTAATTTAATGTCCGTCATTATTATACACGTATAAATAACGATGCTTCGTCTTCTTTCTTTCTTGCCACCAAAGACGTACATTGCAAACTCAGCTGAAACAACTTTGCCACTTTCTTGCCATCCACACAGAATACACTCCCCTTTTCACCATTATTGCTTCTCCTTTACTTCCCCAAAACAACACTTTATCATGTAAACTAGTTCCATGAATCATTCCCAATCTTCTTCAACGAGATTCATTGTTGTTACAAGCTCCTTAATACTCTGTTCTCATCTTCTTTGTCTTTGTTCATTTCTATCTTCTCTCCACTAAACTTGTATTGAGAATGTTCTGTAACATGGGTTTGTTCGACTTCAAGTAGCTTTCTTCTTTGTCTCTCCTTTCATAATAACCTCATCTTCTTCTCGTTCTTGGAGAGTGTTTTAACAAAAAAAAAAACACAGAGGAACTTAGAAACAGAGTAAGTTCACAGAGAGAGAGAGAGAGAAGCCAGTCACCATGGAAGAGACTTTCGTTCCTTTTGAAGGTATCAAGAATGATCTTAAAGGAAGGCTAAGGTGCTACAAACAAGACTGGACCGGAGGATTCAAAGCTGGATTCAGGTACTAAAGTTTGTAACTTTATCCTTTTTTCAAAATCTCTCTGTTTATATGAACTATTCATATAATATATACCAAACTTTATAGGATTCTTGCTCCCACAACATACATATTCTTTGCATCTGCGATTCCTGTTATCTCATTCGGCGAACAACTCGAGCGGAGCACTGGTACTTATCATCTCCTTGGTTAAAAAGTTGTGAGATTTATGAAAACGTTATTAAAGATTATGTGTGTTTACAGATGGAGTTCTTACAGCTGTTCAGACACTGGCCTCCACAGCTATTTGTGGAATCATTCACTCTATTATCGGAGGCCAGCCTCTGCTGATACTCGGAGTTGCGGAACCAACTGTAATCATGTACACTTTCATGTTCAACTTTGCCAAAGGGAGACCTGAACTGGGACGCAACTTGTTCTTGGCTTGGTCTGGATGGTAAAGACTCTTTCTAGTTTCATTGTTCAATCTATTAAAGTATCAATGATGTGTTAAGCTAGTTAAATATGTGCAGGGTTTGTGTTTGGACTTCTTTGATTCTGTTTGTGTTGGCTATATGTGGAGCTTGTTCAATCATCAACAGATTCACCAGAGTAGCTGGAGAGTTGTTTGGACTTCTTATAGCTATGCTCTTCATGCAAGAAGCCATCAAAGTAACAAGATTTTGCATATCTTTTAGATGCCAAGAACTTTGTTTTTTTTGTTGCTCTAATGGCCTGATTACATATTCAGGGACTAGTTGATGAGTTTCGTTCTCCA
Source organism: Moricandia arvensis (assembly GCA_905132765.1). Classification (NCBI taxonomy): domain Eukaryota; kingdom Viridiplantae; phylum Streptophyta; class Magnoliopsida; order Brassicales; family Brassicaceae; genus Moricandia; species Moricandia arvensis. Next base: position 1,598 of record CAJHQP010003673.1, read on the forward strand.
GAGAGGGAAGATCTGAAACTTGTTGAGTTCTTACCTTCATGGAGATTTGCAAATGGGATGTTTGCTTTGGTTCTCTCCTTTGGTCTTCTTATTACTGCACTTAGAAGTAGAAAAGCCAGATCCTGGAGATATGGAACAGGTATTCAAGTATAGTTAGTCAACTCTGTTTTTTTTAATCTTTCATGAGCTGGAATCTCCTTATTCTAGGGATCTTGACCAATCAATAGTCAAATCTTCCTTGTTCTTGAAGAAAGTTTTTTTTTTCTTAAAACATTATTGTTGAAACAGGCTGGCTTAGAAGCATAGTAGCTGACTATGGTGTGCCACTCATGGTTCTTGTGTGGACTGGTGTCTCCTACATCCCAACAGGAGATGTTCCCAAAGGAATCCCTCGGCGACTTTTTAGCCCTAATCCTTGGTCTCCTGGTGCTTATGAGAATTGGACCGTTGTAAAGGTGTGTCTTCATTATCTTGAATCTCCCACACACCACACATGAACATATAACTGATGTCTACTGATTATTTCAGGAGATGCTTGAAGTTCCAATTGTCTACATAATTGGAGCATTCATTCCTGCAACAATGATTGCAGTTCTTTACTACTTTGACCATAGTGTAGCATCACAGCTTGCTCAGCAGAAAGAATTCAATTTGAGAAAACCATCTTCTTACCACTATGATCTGCTTCTTCTAGGGTTTCTTGTAAGAAGCTGGAGAAACTAGTAACTTCTTCTTACCCTTTTTTGAGCTCAATCTACTAATACATCCTCCATTTTCAGACCTTGATATGTGGTCTACTTGGAATCCCTCCATCAAATGGAGTCATTCCCCAATCACCAATGCATACCAAAAGCTTAGCAACACTAAAGTATCAGGTACCTTTGGTTTTGGAACTTTTTTTGTTTCTTTCAGGCCTTGGAACTGAGCTTGTTGTTTGCTCTTGCCACAGCTTCTTAGGAACAGACTAGTTGCAAGTGCAAGGAGAAGCATTAAGCAGAATGCCAGTTTAGGACAGTTGTATGGTAACATGCAAGAGGTTTATAATCAAATGCAGACTCCATTAGTCTACCAGCAGCCTCAGGTAAAGAATCTTCTCAAATGTTACAATGGAACTAATAGAGTTTGAGAAGCCAAGTTGAGGATACATTCTCCTCTTCCACAGGGTCTGAAAGAGCTGAGAGAATCAACAATCCAAGCGACGACATTCACAGGAAACCTTGATGCTCCAGTTGATGAAACTCTATTTGATATCGAGAAAGAAATCGATGATTTGTTGCCTATTGAAGTCAAAGAACAGAGAGTAAGCAACTTGTTTCAAGCAGTCATGGTAGGAGGATGTGTTGCAGCTATGCCTATCCTCAAAATGATCCCTACATCAGTCCTTTGGGGTTACTTTGCCTTCATGGCCATTGAAAGCTTACCTGGAAACCAGTTTTGGGAAAGAATCTTACTTCTCTTCACAGCTCCAAGTCGAAGATTCAAGTAAACTCTCAGTCTCTTATCATCTTCTTTTGCTCTTTTCAAGAATCATAACTCATTGACTTACCAAATTTGCAGGGTTCTTGAAGACAACCATGCTGCATTCGTGGAAACTGTTCCATTCAAAACGATTGCTATGTTCACCATCTTCCAAACAACTTACCTTCTAATCTGCTTTGGCCTCACATGGATCCCAATAGCTGGAGTCATGTTCCCTTTAATGATCATGTTTTTAATACCAGTAAGGCAGTACATACTCCCAAGATTCTTCAAAGGTGCTCATCTTCAGGACTTGGACGCAGCAGAGTATGAAGAAGCACCCGCTTTACCATTCAATCTTGCAGCAGTGGTAAACAGTTACTAAATTCATTTTCTCTGAGTTTTTTTTTTTTTGGGTTCTTGTTTTAACATTTTTTCTTGATATTGCAGGAAGATGAGATGGGATCAACAGCTTCTTATCCATGCGACTCTGAGATTCTTGATGAGGTTATTACAAGAAGTAGAGGAGAGTTTAGACACACATGTAGTCCTAAAGTTACTAGTTCGACTTCAACGCCGGTTTTTCACAGGAACCTGTCTCAAGTGTTTAGTCCTCGAGTTAATGAACTAAGGGGTGGCATGATGAGTCCTAGTCTCGCTGGCAAAGGGCAGAATAGTCAAAAGCCAAGTCCTTTGAACCCATCTTCCTCGTCGCCTTCAAAGTGAGAATAACGGTCATGGAGGCTTAAGAAAAACTCGAGATTATGTTTAAAATTAGTTGATCAATTGTCTTGGTTTCTAATAAGCGTTCTTGAGTTCTTAAGTTTTGTGTTTGCATTTTCATTTACTTCTCTTGATTTCGATTCGAAGCAATGTATTATACTTACCTTAAGCTCCGTTAATTATATGTAATAATAAAGGAGCAAACATCACCTTCAAATCAGACGTACACACACACAAAAGGTTAGAGAGACGAGTGGAAACATGGACGTATAAGGTTGGCAAGATTGGTTTAGAAAGCTAAAGCTAAAGCAAAAGCAATCCTCTTTTATGTTTTGGTCGAAAGGAGTGGCTCTGGTTGTAAAGCCTAGTTATGTGGTTCGAATAAGTGCGCACTTGCAAATGCTAACAAACAAGACAAGGGTCAACTTCTAATAAACGTAACCGAACCAAGATAGACAAAAGTATAACACGAGTGTTTGTCCTTTTCAAGTAAAACTACTAAAAGATGAGATAAGTGGCTTCAAATCTTCCTCCATATCAGTTTTCTTAGTACAAGTTGTGATGAGAATTCACGAGCTAGTAGTAATATACACTTATCTTGTTGAGATAGTTGGTGTAATCATCGTAGGTGGGTTATAGATATGTGTGTGTAGGGTATAAATCTTCACCAAATTCATGATAACCAGAAGTAATATTACAGCTCTACGGTTCAAATATTGTATCTTGCTTAGTAACCATCATTTTTTTATTCTTTTGGTCAACTGATTTATATTAAACATTGGATGAAATACATTTATGTAAAAAAAGGTTTTGTGCTCTCTGTAATTAAAATTATCGTCTAAAATCATGATGTTCTAAGCGGTTGGTTATTTTGCCTATGCTCCAAACTACACACGCTTAGTGACCAACGGTTGGTTATTTTGCCTATACTCTAAACTACACACGCTTAGTGACCATCATTTCATTCTATGTATACGTTTAAAATGATTTCGTCAACTTTCTTAAAACAATCTCAATCTGAAGAGGGCAATTAAACAAGATTCCATAACTGATTAAACAAGAAAAGAAACCTATTGAGCCCAATGGATTCCAAACAATTCACCAGTTATTAGATTCATAGGCTTTTCTCTAATCATGGGCCATCAAATACGACCGTCATCATTCATCATCAATGTGACGATACCCCACCAGTCCACATTATATCTGATTAATTGTTTATCCACATTGGTTAGGTTTTTTTTTTCTCTGGCGAAAGGAAACTTCTTGATCAAAGTTTTTAATTAGCTATCAAACTTTCCAAACAAGTTTAACGTTTTAACAACACGTAAGATCTTGATAATTTTTAGTCTACAAAGAAACATTATTATACACAAGTCAAATAATAATCTTTGCTATATCATATGATGATTCATGAACAACCTGTAAGCGTGGGACGCAAGCTCATTTTCGCGATTTCGACGGTCCAGATTTAATCTATTTTTCGCGGGTATTATAATCAGGTGTTGACACAGACAAAGCTTTTAAGATTCTAGTCGACAAAGTCCTTTATTTCTTAAACTACCCTTATTATTTAATATTTATTACAGAAACCTCCCCGTTATTTCTGGTGAAGTCCTCGGTAGTTGTTGGTAAGTTTCCGCCTTCCGACGACGTTTTAGGGTACGCGCGTCAAAGCTGAAAGACACGTGTCATCCACAAAGGCTTAGTCTTAGCCGACTGTAATCCACAAACTAAATACGGTTCTCTGATTCGCCACCATTACCGCCACGTGTACAAAAATTTCACCGGTTACAGCCAGTCACCCACAATCCGTCTTCTTCATCGTATATATACAGAGGAAGACAGGTGAGTCAGAGAATTTTACTCTGTGCGAAGAAAAAAAAACGAACTTTGAAATTGTCAAATATACTTTGGACACAAGTGATCAAAGAATCGATCTTGGTTATAACTTATAGTTGTTGTGAAAGTGAAATTGATTACTAAGAAAAAACAGAGAGAGATGGTAGCAGAAGCAGAGGTTGTATTTCAACAGAGTTTGCCGGTGGTTCTTGATATTGACGGAGTTTCTTCCGCCGTCATATCTCCACTTTCTTCTCCTAAATTGGATATCCGACGATCGGCGGCGTCGGTTTCCGGCAGTTTATCGACTTCTCCGGTGGTAAGTATCAATCTTTCCGACATGTTAAAGATTATGTCTTTCTTGTTCTTTCTGTAATTAACCGTCTATAATTAGCAATTAAACCGTTTTGCTGGGTATCAAGAAGATTCTTTAGTTTCTTCAAAGAAGATGACTTTATAGGAAAACGAGATTATCTGGAACACTTTTGATAAGATCTTTAGGTTTCTTAAGCTCTAGACGAGACATGGTTCATGTATGTTAGATGCTTGTTATCTTAAACTTTGCAAAGGAACTGAATTTAAAGCTGGTGACTTCGAGAGCTAAATGCAACTCTCTGTAGTTATTGTGTTCGTTAATATGTCTTGTCTTTACTGCTGGTGTTTCATTGATTAATGTTCTCAACTGAACATGCGTTTTATACCTTTTTAGGGTCTAAATCAGGAGGATGATTGCGATTCTAGTGTCCCGGTTTATGTTCCAACCATCCGGTCTGGAAGCTACGCTGATATAGGGCCAAAGAGATTCATGGAAGACGAACACATTTGTATAGATGATGTATCCTCCCAAGTTGGGTGTCTTTTGGATTTGCCAAAGCCAAGTGCTTTTTATGCGGTAATGTATCGTTAATTCTTTCCTTTGCAGAATATCTAATACTCATTTGAAGATATAAGAACCTGACTTGGCTTTCTTTTTTAGGTTTTTGATGGTCATGGAGGATCAGAAGCAGCAACGTATGTTAAGCAAAATGCTATTAGGCTTTTCTTTGAAGATGATAAGTTTCCACAAACATCGGAAGTGAATAGTGTTTATGTGGAAGAAGTTAAGAGTTCGTTGAGAAATGCATTTCTTCAAGCGGATCTAGCTTTGGCTGAGGATTGCAGCATCAGCTCTTCTTCTGGTACCACGGCTCTTACTGCTCTTATCTCCGGAAGGTACGTGTTTTAACCGTTTAACTAGCCTGTACTAGTGGTCTACTCTGTGTCTATGGTGTTTTAACTGTGTGCTACTTATTCCTTTGCAGGCTCTTAGTGGTTGCAAATGCTGGAGACTGCAGAGCAGTTCTTTGCAGAAAAGGCAAAGCATTAGAGATGTCTCATGACCATAGACCGATCAATGTACTTGAGAGAAGAAGAGTAGAAGAGTGTGGAGGTGTCATTGAAGATGGCTACCTAAACGGAGAGTTATCAGTAACCAGAGCTCTCGGAGACTGGGACATGAAACGCTCACCACACGGCTCGAAGTCACCACTTATTTCAGAACCTGAAATAAAGCAGATAACTTTAACTGAAGACGACGAGTTTCTTGTAATGGGCTGCGACGGGATTTGGGATGTCTTGACGAGTCAAGAAGCGGTTAGCATTGTGAAGCGCGGCTTAAACCGACACGATGATCCCACGAGATGTGCGAGAGAGCTGGTGATGGAGGCGCTGAGGCTGAACACGTTCGATAACTTAACAGCGGTTGTGGTATGTTTTGTAACGGCAGACCGAGTGGGTGAGGCGGCGGTTCCGTTGGAGAAGAAACGGTGTTTTAGCCTTACTCCGGAGGCTTTCAGAAGCTTGAGAAGTCTGTTGGATGGCTGAAACTGGTGTGTTCTTGGTGACATTGATGATGACGAAAAATCTCTTTCTCTCTCTCACGCTGCCTTTTGTATATAAGCAGCTGAGAAGTCTCTTTGTAGAATGTGTATACTATTATATGATGATGTGTGCTTGTGTCTATGTTGATTACAGTTTTTTCTACAAGCTGTTCGAATGTTTGGTGTATAGTGAGAAAATAACATATGCAATGCTTCATCTCATCTTTATTAATTAAACTATTAATTTCCGCACTAAGATATTTAGTAAAAATAAAAAGTATCGATTCTGTGTATAAATACATCTGATTAGTTCTGTAGTTGTGCTTAAGAATAGTAGTCTTTTTTAGATTTGGGCGATAGAAGCAAAGCAAAGCAGACGGAAGTAGTCATGTCCGGAGGAATCGCACGTGGGCGGCTCACAGAGGAACGGAAAGCGTGGCGTAAGAACCATCCCCATGTATGTTATTACTCTCTCTCTTTTAGTCATACTATTCATTCTCTTTTCTGATACTTCAAATCGAATCTGCTTCCTGTTTTTAGGCCTTTGTTGCCAAGCCGGAGACTTCTTCAGATGGAACAAACAACCTAATGATTTGGCAGTGCATCATCCCTGGCAAATCTGGGGCGAGTCTTTCTCTATTTTAGTCAATTGTGTGCTGTCAAGTTTTTGTCTACTGTCGCATTCATAAGTATCTTTGCTTTGAGTAATGAGTCATCAACTAAATCTTGTTTGCTACTTTAGGATACGCTTCTAAATGTGTCGGTCATCAGCTTGAACTTGCCAACTATACTCTTTTTTTGGTTATTTTAATTTGGATTTGAGGGATCCTTTAGAATTATTACTGGCAAGGATGTCGATGAGATTGTGAGAAAGTAACCCGTGAAAGCATTGGGATTGTGGTCTTATGTTTTGGCAGAGTTGCCTTTATTCATGGTGTTTCATGTTTTGCTTAACCAATGTTACATATTCTTGTGTGCTTTCTTCCACTTTCACTTAAATTTACATGCTGCTTATATATTGCAGGCATGTTTCTTTCCCTTTCTAATCATCAAGATTAGTAGATCATACATATTTCTTGTATTTGGAAAATAATACATTCTAAGTTCTCTCAAGTTGCCAAGCTGTATGTATATATGCACATGATTTTTACCAATGCAAACTGCCTTTAGGTGGTTCTTATGTCTGTATATTGTTTTGTCTCTGGATTATTTTCACAGTAGGGTGAATTTTTAGTAATGGGATTCTTGTTTTGCAGACTGACTGGGAAGGTGGGTTTTATCCCCTGACACTCCATTTCTCGGAGGATTACCCAAGCAAACCTCCAAAGTGCAAATTTCCTCAAGGCTTCTTTCATCCTAATGTCTATCCTTCTGGAACAGTTTGCCTCTCAATCCTCAATGAAGATTATGTAAGCACTCGTCACCACTGTTTTGTTCTTTTAATACTATGTTTTAAAAGAACATTATTCTTTAACCCCTCAGGGATGGAGACCAGCCATCACTGTGAAGCAAATCTTGGTTGGTATTCAGGACTTGCTTGATGAACCAAACCCAAATGACCCTGCACAGACTGAAGGATACCAGCTCTTTGTCCAGGTTTTTGTTGCTTTACCATAAGAATTATTCTTCTATATAGTTGTTTGACCACCCATCATCTTTGATCACTATATTACAACACGTAGATCATGGCAAGTAGTAGCGGATTCAATATTCTTTTTAGGAGCATTCATGGAATCTAGTTATCATGGAGATCACTTGTTCATGGTTTGAGTTCTGGAAACTGGAATTTTGAGTAGTAGTAGTAACCTAAGCGTGGCGTTTTTTTCTTTACATGGTTGCAGGATAAGAATGAATACAAGAAAAGGGTGAAACAACAGGCGAAACAGTACCCACCAACTCTTTGATATCTTGCCCTGTCTCAATTAGATTATCTAAATGCCTATCTTGCTCTACTTTGTAAGAGTTATTGAGAGAACGTGTCACTTTTACATTTTCAGTAATAAGAAAATTACATTTTTCATGCAGACAGATCTAAGTTCGCTGCTTACGCAGTCTATAAAAATTCATGTTACGACTACACTCATAGATACTACTTACAGTCTTACACACAACCTTCAACACTCAACACGAACCAAAGTTACAAAAAACATGTCTTTTTGTTTATGAGAGTCTCCATACATTATAAGTATATAATAGATTTGAATGAATACATTGAGGCATTGTTCTTTAAGCTAATTTGAAAATGATGATCTAAGATTCCAATTGTTTTTTTCAAAAGTCAAAATCAATTTCGAACGCAAGAGATGATTGAAGATGTTGCAAGAAATTTATTTCAGCCTAATCAAAGGACCAAAACATGTTCAACATCCATTACAAGAAGCATATGAAATTACCAAACCGTGGGGAAAAGGTCAAAAAAATCCATTACAATACTATATAGGTTCAAGCTAATTCGCAAATGATGATCATAGATTCTAATTTGTTTAATCAATTAATCACACATCAAATTCGAACATAAAGCGATAGAATGAGACTAATCAAAAGACCAACAACATTTAAATAAAACTGTAATTCCATCAAACTAGATAATAAGAAATCCAGAACAAAACATGTTCACCATCGAATCCATTACAAAACCAAAATCATTTCTTAAACATAGATAAAGAGAGAGATCATGCCTCGGCACCCTCTTTCTGGTAAACGTAAGTGAGTCCACACTTACCACAGTAATGACGATCAAAATGACTCGCCATGAACGTTCCAGCACCACAAGTCGCGTTAGGACACTCTTTCCTCAGCCTCTGCACCTTACCAGAACCGTCGACTTTGTAGAACTGGAGAACGGCGAGCTTCACCTTCTTATGCTTGTGCTTGATCTTCTTGGGCTTGGTGTACGTCTTCTTCTTCCTCTTCTTCGCACCACCACGGAGGCGGAGGACGAGATGAAGCGTCGACTCCTTCTGGATGTTGTAGTCGGCGAGGGTACGGCCGTCTTCGAGCTGTTTCCCGGCGAAAATCAGTCGCTGCTGGTCCGGTGGGATGCCTTCCTTGTCTTGGATCTTGGCCTTGACATTGTCGATGGTGTCGGAGGACTCGACTTCGAGAGTTATCGTCTTCCCCGTTAGGGTTTTCACGAAGATCTGCATCCTTGCGGCGGTGGGAACAAACTGCTGAAACAAAACAAAAACGAGAAAGTGGATGTCTTTTGTAGGAGAGGACTCTAGGGTTTTTGACTGTTTTATTACGTAACTACCCTTGCAAGAATAAAAATAAAATTAACTGGGTTTGATTGTGGGCTTTTCACTGGCTCTCTTTAAGCCCATAGCACTGTAAACTAGGAATAAAAAAGTGGAGATGCAGGGAATCGAACCCTGTGCCTCTCGCATGCAAAGCGAGCGCTCTACCATATGAGCTACATCCCCTGTCGTTAGTTTTCTGTATAATTATATATATAATTTCAGTTGATTATGGTGGAGAAGGAACAGTGACCGGTTGTGAAATTGTTGTAACGTTGGTACGATCAGGGACGCTGTTAGAGCTGGATCTATGGATCGTCCCCTTTCCTGCGTCAAATCATGCAAATTAAAAAAGAAGCAAATGGGACAATCCAGAAGATATAGCTCGAATAGCGTTTGCTGATTAAGAGAATTGAAGGGTTATTTATATCATAAGCACAAAATTGAATATGTGTGGTTTATGTCTCAAAGGGTGTAAGGTGGGAGATTCAAAACTAATCACATGTGCACTCTTCTCGGAACTTTCGCATATTTGTTTACATCTATCTTTCATTGACATCATATTCAGATGTGAACTTTTGCATATTTCTGTCGGGAACCTGGTGGGGATGAATATAATCTTTCACCCAGTGCTGCTCTTTATCTGAGGCTGAGTTATCTCAGCAAGAGCCTACTTCTCCACCCTCAAGTGCTCCACCTGGATCCGCTGAGAACAACATTAAACACACTGATGATGGCGATCCTCTTTGTCCCATCAGTGTATCAACTACTGATATGGATGGCCTTCAAAGATGTATCAGCGTAATATCATCAAGGTTCAGATGATTAGAGAACTTACTTGGATGAAAGGTTATGGATGTCTCACTTGATAATCGATGACTCTTTCTTGACCCTAAAAGGCAGAAGGAATTCATTGAGAAACAAATCAAGGGAGAATATTTGCTCAAGCTCAAGAAAGTCCAGGTTCAAAGAAAACAAAGCAAAAGCTGAGAAGGTTGTTTGTCCAAAAGAATCATTAGCAGATAACTTACTGGTCTGACAAAGGCAAATGAAAAGTAACATGATCAGATTCTCCTTTAACTGGAAGCTAGATTTTAACTCTTCTTAGTTCTTACCATGAGCCTGGAAAGGTGACAGTACCAATAGTAACCAGAATTAAACTGGTGGAGGGCAGGGACGGTGGATTTTTGAATGTGCACATCTTTTATCGTAAAGTATTTCATTACTGTAGCTTCTCGAGGAGCGAAAAGAAGACTGATAGGGAATTTGTATCAATGATAGTGCTTACTACCCAGTATAATTTTTTGTTTTTGATGGAGGGATTTAAAAAGAATCTGACACTGTAAAAATGAAGAGCAAGTCTTTTAATTTTATTTTTAATTAAACAAGGTTTTGCAAATGTATGGATATAAAAGACAGTAAGACACATTTTGATCAGACATCCTCTGATTCGAATATACAAGTAGCACGTAACCACAACGAACAGTCAAATCCTTGATGCATCTTGACTGTGTTTTCAACCGTCGTGTAGGCGAACCAATAAAGGCCCCGAGGATGCCACACCCTCGTCCCCTACTGTCCTCATTAGAGCCCGTGCCGAACTCTTTTCACTCTCCGAGGCTCCAGCCGGCGAATAAAGGTCGACCTTCTCCATAACACAACCCGTCCTAATCAAATACCTCAGCATAATCAACTGGTACGTGCCTCCAGTGAAACCCCTCACTTCAACCACCTTTAACGTCTTCTTCAAGCACTTATGACTAATTGGATACGCCCAATACGACTTCGGATTGAAACCAGGATTGGTCCTTGCCACGGGCACATGAGAAAGCATTTGGAAAGTGAGAGTCTCCAATTCATCAGAGCTATTGATCATCAGCCTGATCCCAACGAACTCATCCGGTACAAGATTGGTCTTGATCACCAAGTGTCTTGTCTCCATCGATGCTTTCAACTGAACCGGATCGTCACTGTCTTTAATCGCCTTAATGAGAAAAGGACAGACCGTTAACTTCCTGGCTGATAAAAGATTGTAAAGGAGATCACAGAGAAGTGTTCCTATCTCGTCATCTATCTCGGTTCCAAAGTCCAAGTATGCTTCTTCCATTCTCCTATTTACTCTGAAGAATTGAAAGTAATGAAAGGATCCAGAGTACTTGAAGATCTGAATATTAGGCAAGTCGAGGAGAGTATACTCCGTGGCGAAATCGCAGTTCTCGAAACTCAGTTCCGTTAACCGGTTGTTCTCTTCGGTTATTGATTCGAGACCAACGTTCCAGCAGTTTTGAATGGTTAGACTCTCGAGAAGAGGTGACTTTGACAGCAAAGTCATGATCTTCCCGAGTTGGATATAACCAAGAGACACACTTTTGAATGAGCACGACTTCACAAACCTTGATGGATCAAACCCGCAAGCGAATAGCTTCAATGACTCGATAGTAGATTGATTGTAAACGCATTCCGGCAAATGGAACACAACTGCAGCTTGGTTTCTTGCGGTGCAAGAAAGGTCAGAGAAATCAAGAACTAGATTCTTGACTTGTTTGAAGACAGCAAATTCGATCAAGTGCTTGATCTCTGTTTCGAATCCCACCGGTTTGGAGAGACAAAGTTCGAAACTCTGGACGACATTGCCGGGAAATCTTGAAACCCAGTTAACCATAAAGCAAACAAAGGAAACCCTAGCATCCCTTATGGATTCTTCACTGCTTGGAGCAGAGCGTTTCACGAACTCGGACTCTTTGAAAGAGACACTGGTCGTTCCATGATAAAGATGCTTCCATGGCTTGGCGAGAACACTTGTCCTCACAGCTTCCTTGAAGGACAACTTAGAGATAATCAGAACCAAGAGGTGCTCCGGTAGAGTAGACAATCTGTCTCGGTTTCTTCTTGATTCCATTGCTTTTAAGTTTTGGAAGGAAACGAGATTTCAGAGAAAAGACTAATGAGTTCTTTATATAAGTTATTGAAAGGTTGCGACTTTTTGGTTTTCGATGGTGGTTTTATTTTCTAACTCGCTCGGTTTTCAACAGTCAAGAGTCCTCTCGTCTTCTCTGTTTTGATGGCGCCGATTCGAATTGTTTATATACAAAAATGAATACTACACAGGTTGATTATATATAATAAAAATTCTATAAATTAATAATCTTAAGACTTTAATATTTTATTAATTTATAGAGTAATTAATTTACAAAACCTTACATTTTTAGATTTTTCTAGGTTAAATTATATTTTTTTCTAAAATAAGAAAAATATTTTATTTTAGTGTATACAAATTAATTATTTTTTTCAAAATTCATTATTCATATTGATTTTATTGTATTATTTGGTGTATATAAAACATGTTTCATAGAATTTTAATATAGTTTTAGATACAATTTTACTAAATCTCATCAAAACATATAAAGTACTAGAAAATATAAAGATAATTTCATTATGAATAAAAGAAACAATATAATGATTTATTTGTACTATATAAATGCATTTACATATAAATTATTAATTCATAATTTTAATGGGACCATATATTTACATAGAATTTTCTAAAAATTTATTTTTCATTAACTTATCGATTTGTGTCGTATTTAAACCGGCTAAACTTTCAACTGGATAATTTTATTATTTAATGATATTTATGTATCAAATATTAATTTATAGAATTTTTAATGTAAACAATAATACTCTTAACGGACTTAGTTTCAGTGGCCCATATTAAGGTTCGATAAATAACAAAATACAAGTTTAGGATTTATATTGATTTTAGAAATGTTAAAGTGGACAAAAAGCCCGCGAACCTAAACATGTCTAGTATAAAATTATTGGCAAATGACCATTTATTATCATGCAAAAATAAATGGATTTAAACGGGTTGATCTGTTTCGTTAACATGCATACACGTTAAGTAAATAGGTACATGTTTACGCTTATGAATTTTATTTTTCAAAAAGACTACATATTATATTTAAAATTAGTTTAAAGGTAATTTTTAAAAAAAATGTAATTTTGATAATTTGTATTTTTGAAGCAAAATGATTATGTTATATTTAGTTTTTTTTTGAAAAAACTATTTATGTTATAATTGTGTCTGAAACTTATTAAGATTTAATGATATTTAATTAAAATAAAGTATTTTTAATTTTCAAATTTTCTTTAACTTAAAATATTATTTATCATGGAGTTTAGAAATCAAATAAAATTAATTTGTTATTACATTTATATTAAATATCACAAAAGACTACTGACAAAAAAAGTATTTACAAAAAGAAAACTTAAACACACTTACATGAATATTTTTAGGTTTAACGGGTTTGAAGCTTAACATGCCTAATCGGACATGTGTATAGATCTAAAATTAAAGGGTTTTAATGGGAATGGGATTCAAGACCATGATTATAGAGGTTTTTTAAGGAGTTTTTATTGCGTGGGTCTCATGAACAATATAAGAATCAATTACAAAGATTATGAATTAAAAACCAATTTTTATGGGTTTTTTGCACTGTTCACGGATCCCACTGACACATGGCAGCCCGCGATTGGTTTACTTTTTTTTTCTAAAAAAAAATTAGAATAGGTTTCATAGGGATAATCATGCCTTAACATCCCTAAGTAATACAACTCTAAACGACGTTTGACTAGCGGTCAAAGGTTAACATTTAAATCCAACTATAAAAGTAAGAAATAAGTGAATTCCACCAAATTGTCTTCCTTTTACTCTCCTTAATTACTTGATGTTGCTGCCGCAACGGTTATTTGCTTGAAGCTATTGAATATGGAGACGAGAATATGACCATACAATCGAGAGGTATTTGAGTTATAACTTGGTCTCTCTCACTATAAATAAAAATGTGTTTTTCCTTCCTTACTACGTTCTTGAATTAACCACACAAGCGTGATTAAATAAAGCACATTTGGAAAAGTGGTAAACATCCATAGTTTAAAATCTACGATTTCAGATATACCCACTTATAATGACAGGTGACATAAATATTTAATTCTTATTGCTAACAACCGGATAGACAAACTTTCATAAAATTAGTCAGTTGAGCTTTGACCTGCCAGATATTAGAAAAAACATATTTCTTGAATTTATGTGAATGAAGGAAATTATGGAAAATGCACTGCGCAAAAGGGTGCTCAAGAAGTGATTGTAAAACCAACAGAAGTAGCAGCTATTCTTGATGAGCAACCACTGATTTTGCACCACATTGTCTCATTGGTGAAAAGTTGTATGCAATAGTATATCACGGTGTATTAACATGATCAGCATGCAGCCATCAAAAAGTTAGATTCTAACGAACAATCTGACGTTGAATTCCTTGCCTAGGTTTGGTGGACATACATATACTAATTTTGAACCTAGGCAAAATGGATTTTTTTGATAAGTATGTGAATTTCATTAAAATGAGGCAGAGTTTGTACATGTACAAAAGATCTAAAGCTTACAAAATCACTTGATGCCAAAAAAGAATAAAAACATCAAACAATTTTCTAGTTGAGATGGGATCAACCCAACGACCATAACACAATACTAGGAGAACATAAGCCATCTTCGCATGAGGGAGTGGAATCTCTTCCTTTCCCTCCTTGCAATTATTGTGTTCCTGATATGACGATCTATGTCTTTGAAGAGGCTATGGGTAGAAGAGTACTTGGCATTGTGGATGCGGTTGTTTCTCTCTAGCCATAAATGATAGATGACCGCTTGTGCAGCAAGTTTACGGAGGGTAGATGGGCAAATTGAATCTTTCATATGCAGCCACTCTATAAACGCTGTCCAAGTGTGGAATAGGATGGGTTGGTATCCTAGCCTTCTTATGATCATTTTCCATAGTTGCTCGCTGTAAGAGCAACGTAGAAAGAGGTGGTCCCTGTTCTCATCAAAATTATCGCAAAGGAGACAAGATTTGTCATTGATAACAGCCCAGGAAGCAATGCGAGATCTCGTTGGCAGCCTATCCAAATGAGTTACCCACATGTGGAAGGCATGCCTCGGAACATGACCACCAAACCAAACAGCCGGTTCCCAATCAACACAAGTAGACCTATCTCTAACACTTTCCCAAGTTCTAGCAGTGTTGAAATGGTCTAAGTAAACTTCATCAACTAACCATTTGTAGCTGTCCTCGGAAGGTGATAACGCGGGAGAAGGGACAGAGCATAGGAGGATGTGAATCTGCTCCGCTTGTCGAGACCGTGCAGGTCGCAGGGTCCAGCCATTGGTGGTACAACAATCTGCAACTTTAGAGTGGAGAGCAACACCAAGCTGTCTCGGTCCATCAATCCCCAGTCGGCTGATCAAAGGACCTATCGGTAACCAATAGTCATACCAGAAACTAGCAAGATGTCCATTGCCAACTTCACATCTCAGAAAATTTTCAGCAAGGGGCCGCAGCTTCAAAATTGATTTCCAGATCCAAGATGTTTGCTTCTTTACATCCATACTCCAAATACTCAAACCCTTAAGCAGGTGGCGTTTGGTCCAAGCAGCCCAAAGGGACTCTGATTCGCTGTGCAGGAGCCAGACGAGCTTTAGTGAGAGTGTTTTGTTCCAAGAGCAGAGGTCCCTAAGGCCTAAACCCCCTTCAGATCGAGGAAGACAAACCACTTTCCAGGAGACCTTAGCTGCCGCTTTATCAGTGATGTTTCCATTCCATAAGAATCTAGAGCATAAAGATTCGACCGCCTTAATACAACCTTTAGGAAGCACAAAGGAAGAGAACCAGAAGTTTAAGGTACTAGCGATCACGGAACAAAGCAGTTGGCGTCTCCCAGCGAAAGAAAGGGCACGAGATGTCCACGACGAGAATCGCCTTTTCAGCTGGTCCATAAGAGGCCTGAAGTCACAGATGCGTAGCTTCCGATGCATGAGGGGAAGACCAAGATAGCGGACAGGGAGTGATCCGAGAGAGAATCCAAGACTTGGTAAATCAGTGGATTCATCCTGACTCATTCCCGCCACAAATAGTTCCGTTTTGGCCCTATTCATGTGAAGGCCTGACCAGGTAGCAAAACTGTCCAAGGTCGCTGCCAATTGAATCAGCGAGCTATGTTGACCATCGAAGAACACCATTACGTCGTCGGCAAAGGCAAGATGAGAGATAGCCGGATCAGCTGCAGAAGGATGATAGCCAACCGCCCCGCTTTGGAAGTTCCTGTTTAGAAGCTGAGCAAAGACTTCCATAGCGAGAACAAATAGGTAAGGGGAGAGGGGGTCACCTTGACGCAGACCACGAGAGCCTCTAAAATATCCCCCTAGCTGGCCATTAACTGAGACGGAGAACCTTGTGGTTGATATACATTGCGAGATGAGGTTGATGAAAAAATCCGGAAAGCACAACACCTTGAGGATCAACAAAATAAAGTCCCAATTAAGGGAATCAAATGCCTTCTTTAGATCAACCTTTAGCAAAGAGCGCTTAGAAATGCTTTTCCAGTTGTAACCCTGTATCAACTCGGTGGCCAACAGAACGTTTTCCACAAGCAGTCTCCCTGGTATAAATGCGGATTGGGTGTCAGAGATCACTGATGGGAGAACTTGCTTCAGCCTATTTGCAAGCAGCTTTGATATGACTTTATACACTGTGTTACAACATGAGATAGGTCTGAAATCCGAGACCAGCACTGCGTTCTGTTTCTTAGGGATCAGCGTTAGGATAGTAGCATTCCACTGCTGAAGCAACTTCCCAGAATCAAAGAACTCCTTAATGGCCAGGATCATATCAGGCCCCACTGCTTTCCAATGGTGCGTAAAGAACTCAGCCGGATAACCATCCGGACCCGGAGCCTTATTTCTGGGCAAAGCAAAGAAAACTGATCGAATATCCGAGCTTGAGAAGGGAGCTTCCAGAGATTCTTTGACTGCAATGGGGCACCTGAAGGAGAGAAGCTGCGAAAGGTCCTCCAACGATGAAGTGGAAGCAGGGCAGGGACCCCCAAGCAGATTCTCATAGTAGGACACAACCAGATTCATAATATCCTCCTTCGAGTCAAGAACATTTCCATGGGCATCATGTAAAAAGAGAATCTGATTCTGAGATACTCGGGTCCTAACCTGTCGGTGAAAGAAGGATGTGCTTGCATCTCCTTTGTCGAGCCAAGTTACGCGAGAGCGCTGGTGAAGGAAAGACTCTTCGGCACGTGCAAGCTTTGCCCATTTGTCATGAGCAATTCTCTCATTTGAGCTCGCCAAAGGAGAAGGAGAAGACAAAACAATACGCTGGCACTGGGTTAGCTCATCAAACGCTTCAGTTACCCGTTTTTCAATGCCGGAGTAGTTGTCACGACTAAAGGTTCTGATTATGCTCTTAAGCTCTTTAAGTTTCTTAGAGACTCTCAGCATCATTGAACCGTGGAAAGGCATCGAGGCCCAACATTCAGCAATAAGGGGAGTAAACTCAGGGTTGCCATTGAGCGTCGAAAAAAATTTGAACGGGCCCTTCTGTTGTGGCCTAGAAGTGTCAAGAAACACACAGCAAGGGCTGTGGTCAGAGATGCCCGGGTCCCCAAAAACACCCAGGGAGTTTGGAAATAGCCTCAACCAGTTATCGCTAACAAGAATTCTGTCCAATTTCTTAGAAATCACTGATGCGCCTTGGTTGTTAGACCACGTGAACTCATTGCCGCAGTAAGAAAGATCAGACAGCTGACAAGAGATAGTACAGTTGAGGAAATCACGCATACCACGAGTAGACGAGATATCAGCGACCTTGGAATGTTCAGAGGGAGCCAGAATCTGGTTGAAGTCACCAAGGACAGTCCAAGGAGATTGGCCAATGGTAGTAGAAGAGGAAAGGAAACACAAGTCCGACCAAAGCTCTCGCCGAACCTTCCTATCATTAGAACCATAGACAAACGTGACAGCAAGCTCGAGAGAGACGAAGGGAAGCTTTACTGAGCACGTGATGCGTTGAAGAGATTTCTGGAGCACCGATACAGTAACTGATGGATGCCACAGAAGCCATATTTTTCCTAAATCCGAGAACTCGTAATTACATTCGAAATGCCACCTGGGGAAAACTCTGTTGATGATAGATGTAGCCTTTGACGGGTCGACATGAGTCTCCAACAGAGCACCGAAAATTGGCTTATTTAAACGCAGCCACTTCCTAAATCCACACCGTATAGATTTTTCGTTGAACCCTCTAATGTTCCAACAAAAAATATCCATAGAGGGTAAAGAAATCAGAGGTTTAAAGGGCCTCTGACCCTAGCTGCTTGTTTGATTTTCTTGCGAGATCTTTTAGAGATCACCCGAATATACTGATCTTCATCATTATCTGGGGTGCCCTCTTCATTCGACAAGTCTTTCGACCCTGGATCATCCTCATCAGAACTGGATGAGAGAGGAGAGTTTGCAAGACTGCCTAAGTCACCACAGCGAAGGTCTACTGCAAACCCTCCCAACGCAAGGTCGCTGTTAGGATCCGCATCATTTTGGGGAGGTTGAGCAATGCCAGACGGTCCACCAACATGAAGATGGTCCTTTTTAGAACTATCAGAAGCCACCCAATCTTTTGGTGGCACCTTCTTTGACTTTGAAGCAGGTTTGATTGGGAATGAAGTGCGCACAATTTTAGAATTACCATTCCCAACAATTGGAAACTGACTTGGAATTGGCGCCTTACCATTTCTCTTTACATTTTTCAACCTGGAGTTATCCAAGTTAACATTTGTCCTAGTGCAAGCAGCAGTAGAATGCTTGAATGAGCGACACACTTCACATCTCGGAGGTGCTGCTGGACATCGTGAGACCGTGTGACCCACCTTAGAGCAGTGTGAGCAGAGAGAAGGCAACCAGGGACAGGAGACTGTTATTCGAACCACTTCACCAGACTCGAAACGGGCGTTAACCGCTTCCGGTAGTGGTTTCCGTGGGTCGATGACAGTGTAGACCTTAGCGACCTCAATGTTTGTAAGATTTTCAGTAGAGGGGTGTAGGCAAAGAGGGTGACCAACCATACCCGCAATCTCCTTAAGAGCATCTTTGTTAAAGAACTGCAACGGAACCCCAACAAAGTCTAACCAAACGGGAACAGTTGCTAGAGACGGTTTCTCAGGCTTTATCCCCGGAGACCACTTTGCGACAAACATGGTTTGCCCGTCCACTTGCCAAAGACATTGTGAAAGAATACGACGACGAGTGTTCGGACAAGGAACCCGAAAGAGAAACGCATTTCCATCCATTTTTGAAACAGAGATATCACGCCTTTGCTTACACCACATTCCATTAACAATGGCATGGACAGCTCCACGAGCTGGAGCTTGTTCATAGAATTGACCAATGAAGAAGCTATCCCAAGCCTTCTTGTTGCGCTCGATCACAACATTCGGAATCGTGACACAAGCCTCACCGGAATCTAGTATAAAAGGTGTCCCTTCAAGGTCAAGCTTACCACCTTTAGGGCTAACCTTTTCCTTCCAAAGGGGTGCTTGAACCTCAGCTCCATTCTGGTTTTGGAGGTTCAGGTTAGCTTGAGACGCAGAGGGACTGATAGGAGCCAGCTGCGCCTTAGAGTGAGGGTGCTCTCCAGAGGAATGAAGCTCGGAGGTGGGCCCAACGATTTCTTGCTCAGGTGCGGGATCCACTGTAGCTGAGATTTGGGGGCTAGGTTTTCCGAACTCCTCGACGACAAGGGGAGGGAGACAGTGAAATTCAGCGGCACACGAGCTAGCTTGAGTGATAACTGTACCAGGTAGCTTGGAGTCGGCGAGATCTGAAGAAATCTCGGGAGGGGATGAGATGGCGAGGGTCGCAGGAGCGGAAGCAGGGGACCCGATGGAGGTGGAGGAGGTTGCAGAACCGGTGGGAAAGCTGGCTTGCGGCTTGTCTTTGAGTTTCTTCTTTCTCGTCATGGTTGTTGGCGGCGACCGACGTCGGGCTCGACGCCGGTGGAGAGAGAAGGAGAGAGATCTCGTGTTTGCGATTGAAGAGAGAAAAGTCGCCTAGGCAAAATGGATTACTATATCACTTCTTACATTTTTAAATTTTGAAAACGAACTTGCACGTCTCAATAGCTTCGAGGGAAGCATGATAACTTTGTTGAGCTGCTTGGTTAAAGGTGACGACCAAGATTTGACCACTAAAATGTGATGGCCAAGAATTAACTCTATAAAGGTCACATCCAAGAGTTGACACTATATTAAACACTATGTTAGTGGATTTGACCACTACTGTGACAACCAAGAGTTAACTCTATAAAGGTGGTGGCCAAGAGTTAACTCGAAATCAATAGGACACTATATTAGTGGATTTGACCACTAAACTGTCTTATTTTGTTTGAATCTAAAACATGTGGATGTAACTGAAAACAAAAAATATACAAGTGAGTCAAACGAAGTGTTATGACCACATTGTAACATCTTTTCTTCTTATGCACAATTTTGAAGAACCCTTATAAAAGTTATGCTTTCTGACATGTGTTTCCATGATGAATAGCATCAGATTCAATGGTTGAGGATTGTCAAATGCTCACTGAAGAAAAGTCCTACCTCTTGAACTCTAGGTTTATGATCTCCTGAAACCATATAAAAACCATGCCTCCTGACATGATTTATGCTAAATCTAAGGGCAATTTTAAGACTGGTCGACAAAAAAGGGCAATTTTAAGACTTGAAGTCTATATATATGAAGAAAATGATACTCACTTCTGATCATATGGGAACAGGTCAGGATGTTATACTTTCTTCCGGTAAGCAACTTTAACCTACCCAAAAAAACTTAAAACTAAAAATTACAACGGTATAATTCCCATAACACTATTCTTTTTAACAGAAAAACTACTTCACTTATAACCATATTTGCATTAAAACGTAAAACTAAAATATAGCAAAAATATTAATTCGACGTTAACAGTTTAGCCTGAAATTAACCCACAAATCACTCGTTACCATACGCTAAGTACCTAGAAAATAAATTTAAAAGACTAATAATATCTACCTAATATAGTCGAACTATAAATATGCACAACATGCATACCTCTATACCTAAGCTCTCTTCTTCCTCCTAATCCGCTTTGTGATGTCTTGCATATTTCCATGTTTTTGTCCATCCATTTACATGCATTTTGATCATGTAGACTAGGATTTAGTCATTTCTAGGTTGCATTTTGCACACATGACTTCTTATCAGGTTCTGGAGTATTCCTTGGAGTTCTTGAAGAGGGTTGGAGGCTTTTGGAGCCAAAAAGAAGAGCTAAAGGTGATCATAGGACAAGCACAGCTGGAGCTACATGCCAGAGCGACCTCATGATGTCGCTCTCATTCCAAGCGACCTCTAGAGCGAGGTACCCTGGTCGCTCGGCTCTGTCTCGCTTTGTCGCTTGTGAAGGACTCTAGAGCGACTATGCGGAGCGATGAGCCAAGGTCGCTCTCCATCAGAGCGACCACCCCAGCGAGGAGCCTAGGTCGCTCGCACTTCAAGCAGCCGAGCTCCACTCCAGAGCGACCTCAGGGAGCGATGACCACAAGTCGCTCCCACCCGCAGCGACCCCACCAGAGCGACATGCACATGTCGCTGCGTGTTCCTGTTCAGACGAAACTCAAGTTATTTTAGGGACCTTTTGGTCATTTTGTTTCATGTTTTACACTTGCTAAACCTAAGTTTAAGTACCTCTTGTAGCCGACCAGGCAGAGAATCTTTGGTTCTTGGAGAAAACACAAAAACCTCTTGGAAAAGTTCATTTCTATGAATCATTCTTCATTGTTCTTGTGATCTTGTTCATTTCATTATCTACTCATCTTTGCATGATTAAGCTTGAATCCAATATGGGTTTAAGAGGAATCATGAAGATTAGTGAGTAATCCACCTTTGAATTCATGGGATAGGGAGATTAAGGGTGATTAGGCTAGAACTAGGATGTTTAGTGTAGATTTCTCTTACTCCTTGCTAGTAGAGTATTCTTAATGCATCCTTTGAGTTGGCCTCTCAAAGGTTGAGCTTTAGGCATTTCCCACCTCACAAGGTGTTCGATGAAATGCCTGAGTCAACTCTCCTAAGCTTTTAGTATACTTTGCCAAAGACATTTGTTGTTAAAGGTGCTAAGATAGCTAATAGACTTGTTAGTAATGATTGCTTTCATATTATTCAACCAAAGACATTTGATGTTTGAGATATGTTAGCAAATGAACATTCATCTAGACATAGAGCTTGTTTAGAATTGTGTCTAGGCTTAAGGTTGATAGTTAATTTATCATTTTCCATCCTTAGTTCAAAACTTGATCACCCAAGGTCTAATCCCTACTCCCATGAGTTCTCCTTTCTCTTAATCAAGGAAGTTATTTTAGTTATCGCTTTTCGTATTAGTAGTTATAGTTCAAAACCATCATTTATTCGATTGCACTTAGATTAAGTGAGTACTTGCATTCTCGGTGCTTTTATATCTCTCAGAACTGGTTCGACAATCTCTTATACTACAACATTTGTCTTAGGAGCCTTGAAAACTCTTAACATCAAATTGGCGCCGTTGCCAAATTCTGAGTCGATTAGAACATTGAGATTTAGTCACTTGCTTGAGACTAAGTCATTTTTATTTTATTTTGTTACTGATTCTTCATCTCTCTTTGGATTTCAGGTGTATGAAATTGAGGAGCAAAGGCACAACAAACCTTGTTCCAAGAGTTCCAGATATCCGGGCGTTTGAAAGAGAGATAGTAAGACAGAGAAAACAAGCAGAGCAACAAGCTCAACAACAGAGGTTAGATACCGACATGGCTGATCCCCAAGGAGTTAACAACCCACCTGTTCACCCACCGCGCCCAGCTCGCCCCATTGGTACCTATGACCGCCCAAACCTTCATGGCAATAGGTTGGGAATCCGAGCACCAGCTGTGGAAGCCAACAACTTTGAGGTCAAACCAGGACTTCTCAACGTGATCGAGAACAACAAGTATCATGGCTTGCCTGTAGAAGACCCATTTGATCACTTGGACAAGTTTGACAGCTACTGTGGGTTATCAAAAATCAATGGTGTGTCTGAGGATGCCTTCAAGCTCAAGCTATTCCCTTTCTCTTTGGGGGACAAGGCACATCAGTGGGAGAAGTCTCTACCTAGTGACTCCATCACCACTTGGGATGACTGCAAGAGAGCATTCTTGGAGAAATTCTTCTCTACCTCAAGAACTGCTAAGCTGAGAAATGAAATCTCCAGTTTTCAACAGAAGAACTTGGAAGGATTCAGTGAAGCCTGGGAGAGATTCAAAAGCTACCAAGCTCAATGCCCACATCATGGATTCCCTAAGGAGAGCTTGCTGAGTACATTCTATAGGGGTGCTCTTCCTAAATACAGAGCAAGATTGGATACTGCTAGCAATGGGTTTTTCTTGGGAAGATCTGAGGAAGATGCAGAGGAGCTGGTAGACAACATGGTGAAGAGTGATGCAGTCAACAGTGGAGACTACGACAGAAGCAGTAGAGGTGATGACAAGCATACAAGGAAGGAGCTAAAGGCCCTCCAAGATAAGATTGACATACTCATTGCAGAAAAGGCTACTCAAGAGCAGCTGAACTTTGTTGGTAACACTTCAAAACAAGCACCACACGCTCTGACCAATGAGGTTGATGGAATAGAGGGCCAGGAAGAGTTGTGTTTCATTAACAACAATGGTAGTTGGTACAAGAAGGAACCCAATTTTCACTACAACAACTACCCACAAGGAGGATACCAGCAGAGGAACAATCAGCAAGGCAGCTATCAGCCTCAGCAAAACCCACCTCCTGGCTTCACCAACAAGGGAAACCAACCTTCTCAACAACAACCTAACACTTCTACATCTACTCCTCAGGAAACCAGCACTGATGTTCTACTGAAACAGATTTTGGAGTCTCAGACTAGAAGTGAAAAACATGTTGGTTATGAGCTGAAAAACCTTCACGCCAAGATTGATGGGAGTTACAAAGACCTCAACAACAAATTTCAGGCTTTGGAGAACCAGTTTTCTTCAATAACTTCCACATCTAAGCGCCCAGGGAAAGATCATTGCAATGTTGTCATCTCTGCTGCTACCTCTGAGACTGAACTGAATGATCATAAGAAAGAGGTAGATGAGATTGAAAGACTCCTCTATGAATCTGAACTTGTGCAGGATGAGAGACAGATTGTAGACAAGGCTGGCGCTCAGGTTGTAGAGAGGGTTGAGGAAAAGGGTTGTGCAACCAGTTGGAGTCAGAGCTGAGATATCTACTTTTGACAAGCTCCCATTTCCAAAGAGGGTCATCACTAAAGCTCAAAAGAAGGTGATCTCCAAGTTCAGGAAAGACTTGAGTGATGTTGGAGTTAAACTTCCAGAGCTTAATACAATGCAAGAGGCCTATGTTCAAATGATGCTCATCAAGGACATTCTAGATCACAAAGAAGAAGTAGCAGAGCTTCTAAACATCTCTACATCATTGATTGATCGACAAGTCCCTCCAAAGTCTCTCCCTAAGCTAGAGTCACAAGGGAAGTTCACACTGTCTTGCTCCCTTGGTAAAATCACCATGAATGATGCTCTTGTGGATAGCGGTGCCAATGTCAATGTGATCTCAATGGAAATGATGAAAAGTCTTGGTATTGAAAGCATGGAGCCAAACACATCTTCTCTCATGTTTGGGGATTCATCTTCTACAACCCCCATTGGCCTCATCAAAGACTTCCCTTTGAAGATTGGAGAATGCACAATCCCTATAGACCTCACAGTCCTCAAGATGGCAACTGAGAAGAGAGTTCCTTTGATCCTTGGCACTCCATTCCTCACAACAGTGGGAGCATGTATTGACTTCCCAAACAAGAAGATCACACTACTCAATGTGAACAAGGCTGTCTCTTACCCAATCCAGTCTCCAATGGATGTTGAGTATTGTGGAACAATCACTTGTGAAGACACATCCATTGAGAAGACCCAAGCTGAAGTGGTTGTAACTGAGAAAAAATATCTTGCTGGCAAGTCTTCACAAGAGTTGTGTGTAGAGCACTTGGAAAGTGCTAAAAAGGAGGGGGTGAGTGGAGAAACAAATGCTGCTCATGACAAGAAGAAGATAGTGAAAGAATTTCAACCTCCACCTTTTGACAAGATGCCACACACCCTCACTCTCCACCCAATGAAGCTCAAGGATGGAGCCATTGAGTACAGGATCAAGTGCAAGGGAAGGTCTAAGCCATTCTCCAGTGCAAGAACCACCATCACTCTTGAAGGTGGGAAGGACCCTCCTTCTCACTAACTCCAAGTAAGTGCACCCTTACCTTTGTAAATATTTAGTTCATTCATCTTTTATCTCTCTCTTCAGCTCTCTTCCAAGTTTACTCTCACACAAGGGACTGTGTGAAGTAAGTTTGGGGGAGAGTCTACTGTCTCACATTGTGTTTTGTTTTGTTCTCTTGTCATGAGTCTCATGCATTGCATTGTACATACACATATGCATAGAAAAAACAAAAAAAAAATGAAAATTTTGAAACAATAAAAAAAAAACAATCATGTAGGTTTCATCACTTGCATTTCTAAGAGAGTCTAGAGCATATAGCTTGCATTCACTTGTATTGGGAGCAATGACTTTAAAACACCTTGTAAAGAACACTTGTCAAGAGCTCAAAGTGACACCCTAGTTAGACATATCAAGTAGCTTGAGCATCTGTTACAAAACCTTGCACGCTTCGTGCCTTGAAAACTCTTCTTGAAACATGTTTGCTTGCTCGATATTGACATTGTTCTTGAAACCAGCTCCAATCTGAAATTTGGCTTAATGAACTTAATATCTCTTGCATATGGGCACTTGCATACTTGATCATGTATCTCATACACATTTGGGCTATCTTATTCCATTTTACCACTCTTTTGTTAGCCCAAATGGTACTCCACACCCTTGAATCCAAGCCATTCTTTTGAGATCAAACATTTTATTTGCATGAGTGAGGCCTCTTTCGATAGCTTATCATGTGCAAAATCTTGAGAGTATTGGAGGCGACATAGGATTTTCTCATCTCTTGCTAGCATAGGAACCTGTTTTTAGCTAGCATCTAGGATGGTGAGTGGGTACGTGCTCTTAAGTTGATATTTTGGGGAAAGAAGAAAGCCATTAGGGACCAAAAGAAATGAAAAGAAGCTCTAGATTGTGTTAAAAGAAACCCTCCCCTATAAAAAAAAGAAAAACAAAGAAATAAGTTTGGGGGAGGAGATGTGTAAAGAAGAAAAGTTAGAGCTAAGGAATAAAAAGAGTGTGAAGAGTCCCTAGTTGGTTGTGTAAAAAAAAAAAAAAAAAAAAAAAAAAAAAAAAAAGAGAGAAACCTGTTCATTGGTGAGTGATGTGAGCAAAGGTTATTTGGGACCATGGGATGAAGAAGAAGGGTTAGAACTTGTGATCACTTAGGAAAATGGTAGAATGATGAGAATAAGACTATGTATGCATGAGTTGCCTCTAGTCTTAGATAAATTTTGCATAATGATCAATCTCCTTGTTCTTGAGTGATAACCACTAAAAAAAAATGATGATGCATTTGAGCCCTCCTTTTCATTCTCATTAGACCATTCGCTTGCCTAGCCAAATGATTGAGATCATGTGCCCATTTGTGAGAATTCACCTTGTGTGTCTGTGTGTGAACTAATGTGAGAGCTGGTTTAAAGAGCTTGTAAATTGAAGAGTTTTGCACCTTGCTTAAGGGCATAAGAGTGTATTGATAGGCCTAGAGAAACTAGAGTGTAATAAGAGAGTGTGCTCATGCTATTTTCTATGTCTCTTTAGGATTTCAAGTTGAGTGTTTAGATGTGTTTCTTTTGGTTATAAGCTCCCACCATCAAGCCATTCTCCATATGAGTTCTTGAAAGTTCACTTGTGGACAAGTAAAGGACAAGTTTGGGGGAGTTGATGTCTTGCATATTTCCATGTTTTTGTCCATCCATTTACATGCATTTTGATCATGTAGACTAGGATTTAGTCATTTCTAGGTTGCATTTTGCACACATGACTTCTTATCAGGTTCTGGAGTATTCCTTGGAGTTCTTGAAGAGGGTTGGAGGCTTTTGGAGCCAAAAAGAAGAGCTAAAGGTGATCATAGGACAAGCACAGCTGGAGCTACATGCCAGAGCGACCTCATGATGTCGCTCTCATTCCAAGCGACCTCTAGAGCGAGGTACCCTGGTCGCTCGGCTCTGTCTCGCTTTGTCGCTTGTGAAGGACTCTAGAGCGACTATGCGGAGCGATGAGCCAAGGTCGCTCTCCATCAGAGCGACCACCCCAGCGAGGAGCCTAGGTCGCTCGCACTTCAAGCAGCCGAGCTCCACTCCAGAGCGACCTCAGGGAGCGATGACCACAAGTCGCTCCCACCCGCAGCGACCCCACCAGAGCGACATGCACATGTCGCTGCGTGTTCCTGTTCAGACGAAACTCAAGTTATTTTAGGGACCTTTTGGTCATTTTGTTTCATGTTTTACACTTGCTAAACCTAAGTTTAAGTACCTCTTGTAGCCGACCAGGCAGATAATCTTTGGTTCTTGGAGAAAACACAAAAACCTCTTGGAAAAGTTCATTTCTATGAATCATTCTTCATTGTTCTTGTGATCTTGTTCATTTCATTATCTACTCATCTTTGCATGATTAAGCTTGAATCCAATATGGGTTTAAGAGGAATCATGAAGATTAGTGAGTAATCCACCTTTGAATTCATGGGATAGGGAGATTAAGGGTGATTAGGCTAGAACTAGGATGTTTAGTGTAGATTTCTCTTACTCCTTGCTAGTAGAGTATTCTTAATGCATCCTTTGAGTTGGCCTCTCAAAGGTTGAGCTTTAGGCATTTCCCACCTCACAAGGTGTTCGATGAAATGCCTGAGTCAACTCTCCTAAGCTTTTAGTATACTTTGCCAAAGACATTTGTTGTTAAAGGTGCTAAGATAGCTAATAGACTTGTTAGTAATGATTGCTTTCATATTATTCAACCAACGACATTTGATGTTTGAGATATGTTAGCAAATGAACATTCATCTAGACATAGAGCTTGTTTAGAATTGTGTCTAGGCTTAAGGTTGATAGTTAATTTATCATTTTCCATCCTTAGTTCAAAACTTGATCACCCAAGGTCTAATCCCTACTCCCATGAGTTCTCCTTTCTCTTAATCAAGGAAGTTATTTTAGTTATCGCTTTTCGTATTAGTAGTTATAGTTCAAAACCATCATTTATTCGATTGCACTTAGATTAAGTGAGTACTTGCATTCTCGGTGCTTTTATATCTCTCAGAACTGGTTCGACAATCTCTTATACTACAACATTTGTCTTAGGAGCCTTGAAAACTCTTAACATCACTTTGTTCCTTTCCAATCCTTTTTTTTCTCCGTCCATATAGAAACACAATCATGAACACTCCAATCAAACTGGTACTATTATTATTATTTATTTCCTTAGTCGTAACCGCAGCCACAACGGCTACACCAGCCAAACGCTCAAACTACCTTTTCACACCGCACGCAAAAGCAGTCGCGGGAATATGCACCGTTATCCAATCAAACACAAGTCTATGCTGCAAAACCCTTAAACACGTTCCTACCAATGACCCCATCGAACTGATCCGAGCGTTAGCGGTTGCGGCTGAATCTTCCGTGAAAAATAGTGTGGCTTTCCTCTCTAATATCAAACCAAAACATAAATCAAACGCAGCCGCAGCTGCAGCGATCAGCAGCTGCGAGAAAAACTTGAAGTACGCTTTGGAAGATTTCACCGAGTTCTGGAAAGCTACGGGGAAAGATGTAACGACCTTTGTTGGAGAAACAAGCCCAATGGGCTTCTCAGTTTGTTTCAGCAGAAATCATCATCGTCATTCAACCGCCAATCTCGCGAATCTCTATCGACTTCCCCTAACTCAATTGCTGTGATTTACACATATCTTTGTATTCATTACTAATTGATCTTCTGTAGTTATGATTGATCCATTTTCGGATTCTCCTAAAAGAGAGAATGGTGTATATATTGTGGGAGAGCGACTCTTGAATGGAGACACGAGTTTCACATCCTTTAACTCTCTTTGTCTGATTATCTTCATGGTATCAGAGCTTGAAACATAAATCTGAAATTTCTTTTCTTGATTGATTGATCATGGGTGATAACCAGATTGATATGAACGCGAACCGGAACTCGAACCAGACGACCATGGAGGTGCGACGCACGATTTCTCCGTACGACTTGACTGCCGCTGACAATCCCGGTGCCGTGATCTCACATCCGCTGCTGAAGGGGATGAACTATGAAGAATGGGCACGTGGTATGAAGACTGCCTTGTGTTCACGGAAAAAAATTGGTTTTCTTGATGGCTCTATCAAGCGACCAGAAGAAGGATCTGCAGATTTGGAAGATTGGTGGACAATCCAAGCTTTGTTGGTCTCATGGATCAGAATGACAATTGATCCAGCTTTGCGTTCCAGTATATCTCATCGGGATGTAGCAAAAGACTTGTGGGATCTTTTGAAGAAACGTTTCTCTGTTACTAACGGACCAAGGATTCAACAACTCAAGTCTGATTTGGCTTGCTGCAGGCAGAAAGGTCTTGCAATTGAAAGCTATTACGGAAAGTTGAACCGTATTTGGGACAGTATGGCGAATCACAGGCCATTGCGTGTCTGCAAATGCGGAAAGTGCGAGTGCAATTTGACTGTACTTCAGGAGCAAGACCGTGAAGAAGACAAGGTTCATGAATTTTTGTTTGGTCTTGATGATTCTTTTAGGACTGTGAGATCGAGTTTGGTGTCTCGCACACCAATTCAATCAATGGAAGAAGTGTATAGTATGGTTCGACAAGAAGAAGATCTGATTCGGAATGGTATTAAAGGTCAAGATGAACAACCTGATGTAGCTGCATTCGCCGTCCATAGTAGGCCACGCCCAATGGCCAAAGGTGATGAACGAGACAAAACAATGCTTTGTAAGCATTGTCATCGTGCTGGGCATGCATCAGAGACATGCTATTCTGTTATTGGCTACCCGGAATGGTGGGGTGATCGTCCAAGAAACAGGACAATGCAAGTAAAAGGTCGTGGGGGTGCTTTCTCATCTGGCACAGGAGGTCGTGGTCGTGGTATGACAACATACGCTAATGCTGTCCAAGTTCCTAACATTCAGAATCAGGAACATGTAAACTATGTGTTGACTGATAAAGACCGAGACAGTGTAAGTGGACTGAGTGATGGACAATGGCGCTCTCTGGTCAAGCTTATAAACTCCGGCAATAACACCAGCATGGAAACACTTTCTGGTAAGAATTCTATGCCCTCTTGGATATTTGATACAGGGGCAACACATCACTTGACAGGAAAACTTGATGTTCTGTCTGATGTAAGACAAATGGTACCAGTTATGATTATTTTAGCTGATGGTCGAGAAAGGGTTTCGACTACTGAAGGGACAGTACGGTTGGGTTCTGAATTGGTTCTGAAGTCGGTTTTTTATGTTGAAGAGTTACAATCAGATTTGATTTCAGTAGGACAGCTGATGGATGAAAACTCTTGTGTTGTACAAATGGCTGATCACTTTCTTGTTGTTCAGGACCGTGCTACGAAGACGGTGATTGGAGCAGGTAAAAGAGGAACTGGCGCTTTCTATTTTCGCAGTATGGAGTTGGCTGCATCAGTTACAACTCAAGATGAGAGATCATTTGTCTTGTGGCATAATCGTCTGGGTCATGCATCTGCAAAAATAGTTTGTTCCATTCCAGATGTTTGTGTTTCAGTTTCTTCTGATTTTTCAAATAAGGCGTGTGATACCTGTAACCGGGCAAAACAAACCAGAGCTTCTTTTCCGATCAGTGATAATAAAACTACAAGTGTTTTTGAGTTGATTCACATTGATTTATGGGGACCATATAGAACACAATCATCCTCGGGTGCTCGTTATTTTTTAACGATTGTTGACGATTATTCCCGAAGTGTGTGGCTATATCTCTTGAATGATAAATCTGAGACACCACAGCAGTTAAAAGATTTTGTTTCTATGACCGAGAGACAATTTCAAAAGCAAATCAAGACGGTGAGAAGTGACAATGGCACTGAATTCTTATGTTTGACAGATTATTTTAAAAGCAAAGGAATTGCTCATGAAACTTCTTGCGTGGGAACACCGCAACAAAATGGTCGTGCTGAGCGGAAGCATCGACACATTCTAAATGTTGCACGAGCGTTGCGTTTTCAGGCTGATTTACCAATTGATTTTTGAGGAGAATGTATTTTGACAGCGGGATATCTCATCAACCGAACCCCGACTACCGTTTTGAATGGACTTACACCATATGAGAAATTGTATGGAAAAACACCACAGTATGATCATCTAAGGGTCTTCGGTGCTTTATGCTATGCGCACAATCAGGCACACAACGGTGATAAGTTTGCACCACGGAGTCGAAAATGTGTGTTTGTAGGTTATCCTCATGGGAAGAAGGGATGGAGATTGTTTGATATGGAGCAAAATATATTCTTTGTCTCACGGGATGTTAGATTTTATGAGACACAATTTCCATATGCAGAGACAGCTACGTCTTCTATGGCCACCGAGGAAGATGATCAACAGTTATGGGCTCCAATTTCGTCCAGCCCATTAGTAGAAGAAGAAAGGAACGTGATGAGGGGACCATGTGGAGAAACAAGCCCAATGGACAATTCTGCTGGAGAGGTAACAGAAATAATTAATGGGTTTAATATAAATCCAGACTTAAGCCCAACTCAAGAGGACCAAAATCAGCAAAATAATTTATCGAGAGAAGTTACAGAAACCAACGTTGTAGGATCTTCATCTACGGCGACTCAAGCTCCAGTTTCCACCACGGCTCCAGATTCCGGAATGCCACCTCCGCTGCTTGGTCGTGGTCAGCGTCAACGGAGTCTACCAGTCACTTTAAAGAATTATATTGTCAACACGGCTGTGAGTACAAAGTCGCAAACCTCAACAGCGAAATCAAGTTATCCAATTGGAGATTTTGTAAATTGTGATCGATTCTCGGCAAATCATCAAGCTTTCTTTGCGTCTATCACAAAGGGTTATGAACCAAAAACCTTCAAGCAAGCAATGGGTCACAAGGTATATAGAGATGCTATGGGCAGTGAAATTGAAGCATTAGAAGCAAATCACACTTGGGATCTTGAAACTTTGCCACCAGGAAAAAAAGCGATTGGTTGCAAATGGGTATATACCATCAAATATCGCTCTGATGGGACGATTGAACGATATAAAGCAAGGCTTGTCGCACTTGGAAATCGACAAATTGAAGGGGTTGATTATGGAGATACATTTGCTCCGGTGGCTAAGATGGGAACGGTTCGGATGTTCTTACGTGTTGCAGCTGGTAAAAATTGGCCGGTACATCAAATGGATGTACATAACGCATTCTTACACGGAGATCTCACAGAAGAAGTTTACATGAAACTCCCACCTGGTTTCAATTCTACAGATACTTCAAAGGTATGTCGCTTACGAAAATCACTTTATGGACTAAAACAGGCTCCACGATGTTGGTTTGGGAAGCTTCATTCTGCCTTGCGTGTGTATGGATTTGTGCAGTCGCGGTCTGACTACTCATTGTTCACATATAAGAAGCAAGGAACTCAACTAAATGTTTTGGTTTACGTGGACGATATGATCATAACAGGCAGCACACTTGAGGTTATTACTGCATTCAAAGAATATTTGTCTACATGTTTCAAGATGAAGGATCTAGGAACGTTGAAATATTTTTTGGGTATTGAAGTATCGCGTAACTCGACGGGTTTTTATCTCAGTCAAAGAAAGTATGCTCTAGATATCATATCTGAGACTGGAATGCTCGGCTGCAAGCCTGTGGCGTTTCCTCTAGAGCAAAATACAAAGCTGGCCCTCTCTGATTCACCATTACTTAGTGATGCAGAACCTTACAGGCGACTTATAGGACGATTGATTTATCTGGCTGTCACTAGACCAGACTTGGCTTATTGTGTTCATGACCTAGCACAATTTATGCAGCAACCGCGAGAAGACCATTGGAATGCGGCTCTGCGAATTGTTCGCTATCTCAAAAGCAGTCCCGGCCAAGGTATTCTTCTTCATGCAAATACTGATTTTCAAGTTTCTGGCTGGTGTGATAGTGACTGGGCTAGCTGTCCAATCACTCGACGATCTGTAACTGGTTACTTTGTCCAGCTTGGGAATTCTCCAATATCTTGGAAAACCAAGAAACAGCCTACCGTAAGCTTGTCTTCTGCCGAAGCCGAATATAGGGCAATGGCATTTCTTACCAAAGAGCTTATATGGATAAAGAAAGTTCTTTGGGACCTGGGTATCATTCACGACTTACCGATGCGGGTTTATTGTGATAGTAAGTCTGCTATCTACATTGCCACAAACCCGGTATTTCACGAGAGAACGAAACACATCGAAAACGATTGTCATTTTGTACGTGATGAGATACAAGACGGAGTCATTGAAACGGTTCATGTTGATAGTCAATCTCAGCTTGCCGACATATTCACGAAACCTCTTGGTCGACAAGCATTTCAGTCCTTTCAAGTCAAGTTGGGCATTACCGACCTTCATGCTCCAACTTGAGGGAGGGTGTTGGAGAAACAAGCCCAATGGGCTTCTCAGTTTGTTTCAGCAGAAATCATCATCGTCATTCAACCGCCAATCTCGCGAATCTCTATCGACTTCCCCTAACTCAATTGCTGTGATTTACACATATCTTTGTATTCATTACTAATTGATCTTCTGTAGTTATGATTGATCCATTTTCGGATTCTCCTAAAAGAGAGAATGGTGTATATATTGTGGGAGAGCGACTCTTGAATGGAGACACGAGTTTCACATCCTTTAACTCTCTTTGTCTGATTATCTTCAACCTTGGCTCATAACTATTTCACGTGTAAAAAGACGTTAATGTCGATCATGGGGTATCATTGGACTTGTTTGGATGATATTGAAGACAAGAGTTTGTTGAAGGAAGTGGAGATTGGGATTGGAGCTGGGAAGAATCTAAGCAGTGATTCGTATGATGTGTTTAATGGTTTGAATACTATTTTCAAGACTTTTAGTATTAAGGTGAAGCTGAACGAGGAAGACACTTCTCCCCGACCACCACCATTGTCGGCTTATTATTACTGATTAAAGGATGGAGATGTAATTATTAATTCATATCGTGTACTGCCTAAAGCGATCGTGAATGGAATTATAGATGATTCTGTCATGTATGATTTATTGTATAGGTTTTATACATGTATGAACGGATTGGAAAGGATATATTAATGAAATATCATATTTCTTTTTTTTGTTAATTATTTGTTAGATTTATTTGACGATGTTATTTATTGGTTTCTCCATAGTTTTGGCTATATATATAGTATTGAATGCATGAAACCATGGCTTTATATATTTTCTTATGCTTTTAGGACTTGCATGTCAACATTCATCAAACTTATAATTTTATTGATCAATAGTATATAATACCAAATAGCTAGATAATGTATGTACACTTAGGCGCTTTAACGCTATAATGGATTATCAATTCTAAGTGAGTAGCAAACTGGAACTTCTAACGTGGTGTTTGACCTATACTCGAGCCATTATTTCCACAAATATTTTCATACAAAGCCATAACTGGAGCTGGTAATGGGACTATATGTTTTTTTTACAAATTATAACATCATGTCTCTTCCTAATTTTTTTTGGTTCATATACACTAGGAAAAGAATCACACGATGTTTAAAATGTTTCCCGCTTGCTTGTTATACTAGGTGTAAGTAGGTGTAACGATACTACTATGTACATTAACATTTTTTTTGATAAGCCGGAAGGAATTCAGACCAAAGTCGTAATCTCCTCTTAGGCCAGAGACCAACCGACGCTAATATCGATACTATGGCGTAAAGCACCCTTACCAATAGGAATCGAATTAGCTAGGGGTAGAATGAAATCAAATCCAAGCAATGAATCACTAGCCAAACGCATCATTGGTAACTCTCTCTTCTTTTTTTTGACAAATGTACAATAACTCACTTTTTTTGAGGCTAAATCATATTTGTTAAACGAATCTGAGTGTCCTTTTATAAATATTATTTCGGCTTTTAGTTTTACAACTTCAATAGATATCCATTTCGATTTTAACAGTATTACGTTAAAACCCCGAAATATTATTTTTATATTTAAGTAATATCAAAAATGGTATTTAAAGTAATCTTACTCATAAAAATGCACATGAATTTCTTAATCTAAAAATAAAATGTGCAAATAATTTAAGACTTCTTAAATGATGAGATCAAGCTCTCGGTGATGCATTCAGCAAACTTTCTGAATTGGGATATAACACTAATGTTAGGATCATGAATAGTCCTACACAAAATGTTTCTTCTCTCAAATCCTAGAATTAATAAGATTACTAAAGGTTTTCATCCTTCAATTACTTTTTAAAAAAAATATTTTTAGTAATCGAAATTACAGCCCTTGATCAGGACATATCAAATCATCTTGTGGTGGCTAATTTCTAATCTCAAAGCTAAAATTGAACTAGAGAACTTGTAGCCATTCAACGACCTAAAATTTCTCCATCCATGCAAAGCTAATGCAAACTCTAATTTTAGAAACTACAACTAGTATAAGAATCACCCCACAGTGCACCATTAACAATCCACCGGGCTTTATTTCAATAAAAAAATCCCCTTCCTCTCCTATCTACCTCCTGAATAAACCCGGAGGGAGAGAAAAAAACACAAAAATAATAAAAAGGGGACAATATATTTTAAAAAATGGCAGTTGGAAAAATTGTGATATCTGTGGCATCCATCCTTCTAGTGGTGGGTGTTGCTATAGGAGTTGTCACCTTTGTTCATAAAGGTGGTGAAGCAGGTGGCGAAAAGACTCTGAACTCGCATCAAAAAGCAGTTCAGACAATATGTCAGACAACCACAGACCAAGGCTCATGCGCAAAAACTCTTGAACCAGTCAAAAGCGATGATCCAAGCAAGCTTGTCAAAGCCTTCATGTTGGCTACAAAAGACGCCATCACAAACTCCTCAAACTTCACGGCTACAACCGAAGAAAGCTTGGGCAAAAACATGAACGAGACTAGCAAAGCCGTTCTTGAGTACTGCAAGAGAGTGTTGACATACGCTCTTGAGGATCTTGAAACCATTGTTGAAGAAATGGGTGAAGACCTTCAGCAGAGCGGAAGTAAGATTGACCAGCTTAAACAATGGTTAACTGGAGTTTTCAATTACCAAACCGATTGTCTTGATGACATTGAAGAAGAGGAATTAAGAAAA
This sequence comes from Moricandia arvensis, assembly GCA_905132765.1. Lineage (NCBI taxonomy): Eukaryota > Viridiplantae > Streptophyta > Magnoliopsida > Brassicales > Brassicaceae > Moricandia > Moricandia arvensis. The sequence goes on from CAJHQP010003673.1 coordinate 37,935, forward strand.
ATCATGGGTGAAGGAATCTCTAACTCCAAAGTTTTGACCAGTAACGCTATCGATATCTTCCACTCTGTTGTCACCGCCATGTCCCAAATGGGTGTCAAGGTCGATGATATGGGAGGAATTGGAGCTCCTGCACGTCGCCTTCTTGAAGACATCGACGAGAAGGGACTGCCTAAATGGCTTTCTGGCAAAGACAGGAAGCTTATGGCTCAGGCGGGACGTGGTGGTGATGATGGTATCGGTGAAGGCGCTGGTGATGGCGGTAAGATCAAGGCGACTCATGTGGTGGCTCAGGATGGAAGTGGAAACTTTAAGACGATTTCTGAAGCGGTTAACGCCTGCCCGGAGAAAAACCCTGGACGTTGCATTATCCATATCAAGGCTGGTATCTACAAGGAAATGGTCAGAATCCCTAAGAAGAAGAACAACATCTTCATGTTTGGTGATGGTGCCACAAAAACCATCATAACCTTTGACAAAAGTGTTGCACTTAGCAAAACCACTACTTCACTCAGTGCCACCGTTCGTAAGTCTCGCATTTAAAACTAATTAACCTCTATTATTGATCTAACGTTGAGATATCTAAGTATACGTACTTGCATGCATGCAGAGGTTGAATCTGAGGGATTCATGGCTAAATGGATCGGTTTCCAGAACACTGCTGGTCCATTGGGACACCAAGCGGTCGCATTCCGTTGCAACGGAGACCGTGCGGTCATATTCAACTGCAGATTTGACGCTTTCCAAGACACACTCTACGTAAACAACGGACGTCAGTTCTACAGGAACATTGTTGTATCCGGTACAGTCGATTTCATCTTCGGAAAATCCGCAACCGTGATCCAAAACTCTCTTATCCTCATCCGAAAGGGCAGCGAGGGACAGGCTCACTACGTTACAGCCGACGGTAACGAGAAAGGTGCAGCGGTCAAGATCGGTATCGTTCTTCAGAACTGCCGTATCATGCCGGACAAAGACCTTGAAGCTGAGAAGCTTACCACCAAATCGTACCTAGGACGTCCGTGGAAGAAGTTCTCCACCACCGTAGTTATTGGAACTGAGATTAGTGATGTGATTAAACCAGAAGGATGGTCCGAATGGAAAGGAGAATCTAACCACAAAACAGCTAAGTACATTGAGTTCAATAACCGTGGACCAGGAGCTAACACTGCTGCTAGGGTTCCTTGGGCTAAGATCGCTAAGTCTGCGGCTGAGGTTGAAGGTTTCACCGTCGCTAACTGGTTGACTCCGGTTAACTGGATCCAAGAAGCCAACGTGCCTGTCCAGCTTGGATTGTAAGAAAACAAACATTAAAAAGTAACGAATAAAACAGTATGTGAGAATGTATAGAGGTAACGATACGACCTCGTCTCTGGGAATCAGGGCTCTTTTTGATATTATTATACAATATAGGGGGTTCTAGATATTATGGGATGAAGTTTGTATAAGATTGCTTTTGTTTCACATGCAAAAGAAAAAAAACTAATGTTTTTTCAGTTCTTTTACCCTTTTTTTATTCTTAATAATGAGTTTCTCCGTACCATTTTCTGTTACAATATGAACTAATTAAACATGATGATTGATAATACAACTTCAAACCTATAACTCTAGTAAAAACAAAAAAACCCAAAATATATACGAAAAGCTGTGTCCCTTTCATGATTTCCCCTAATATCTCATTCTTTAGAAGTGACATTGTCATTATATTACTAAAAACATCCCAACTTTTCTGAAGCAGAATTGGCGTAAAGCTGTTAGATTTAATCATCATTGCCCAAATAAACATTAAAACACTAAAGACACAGAATCAAAAGAATACTGCCCTATAGCTTTTCTCTTGGTCGCCTTAGGTGATCAGGAAGCGGTTTAGTAGGGAGCAAATCTGTTGTCTCTTGTTTAACTTTCAAGTTAGCTTCAATTGCTCACCGTTATCGGTTTGCTAAGGACCTAAATCACCTCCATTGGAGGTACTTAAGAGGGGTCCTTAACAAAAAGTGGTGGTGGACTCCACCACTTTTGTTAAGGACCGGTTCCAAAAACCCCAATTTAAAGAACGGTCCTTGCACTGTTTTGTAGGCCCCACTGACACGTGGCGGCCCACGATTGGTTGATTTTTTATTTTTATTTTTTTTTAATTTTTTTTTAAATCGGAAAAACAAAAAAAAAATTAAGGACCCCAATCGAAAAAAAAATTAAGGGGTCCTTAATGGATGGAGATGCTCTTAGTTCTTAGGGGATTTTTTACCTTTTTTGCAGCTCCTATGAATTGATTGGCTTTTTAAAGCAGAACCTGGTTCAATTTATTGTAACCAAACCATCATTTTAGTAATGACATTCACATCTTTAGCAAAAAAAAAACAACATCCAAACTGCTAAGCCATTTGCAATTTCCAGCCGGTTTAATCAAATTCAATCTCTTTTTCTTTTTGACTAAAGTCAATATGAAGAGCATGTTTATCCTTAAGAACCCATTTTGGAGTTCTTAACTTTTTTTTTGTTCTAACTAAAAAAAAGAAAAATTTAAAACAAATCAATCGTGGTCTGCCATATGTCAGTGGGGCCCACAAAATAGTGCAAAAATCGGTTCTTAACTAGAGATTTTTAGAAACCGTTCTTAAGAAAAATGGTGGGGCACACCACTATTTTTGGTTAAAAACCCCCCTAAAAACCCACAATAAACATGCTCTAATATTCCAGTTATGAGATGTTTCAACAGAACAATCAATGTTTTTACGCATGGGCCTGATGATATGCTCAAGCCATGATAAAGATTCATTGGCTAAAATATGCTTGTTGTTTATCAATATGATGGTAAGGCCATGATTATCGCGAGCTTTAAAAGGTTTCTTAAACCCTTGGCCCCCACAAAAAAGGATAAAACTGGTTTCAGAAATTACCCGACTTTGATCTATTTTTTGTATTATTTGCGGGTTCCATTGACACGTGGCGGTTCGCGATTGATTTTTTTTTCTTTTTATTTAGTGAGGCAAAAAAATTAAGAAACCCAAAAAAAGTTCCAGCGATAAGCATGGCCTAAGATCTAGGATAGAGTTCTCTTAGAGCATATTTATCCCTAAAACTCCCATTGGGGTTCTTATTTTTTTTTTTCTGTTTGATTTTTTTTTTTAAATTTTTTTTAAAGAAACCAATCGCGGGCCGCCACGTGTCAGTGGGGCCCGCGAGCAGTACAAGAACTCAAGAAAATGGTCTCTTAATTAGGGGATTTAAGAGACATCTCTTAAGGTTTTGGTGGGCCCTCCACCCCTTAAGAGACCCCAATAATCATGGCCTAAACACAAAATCTAGGTTAGTGTTTCACTGCAAGATCATTCATTAGAGATTGTCTCAGTTCTTCTTTTTTTCTCCTTATCTGCATGATGGTCTCGGTTCTTCTTTTTTTCTCCTTATCTGCAGATGCATCAAGTAACGTTTGCATAAGGATTGTTACATAATTACTGGAGATGATTTAGTATCTATTAAAAACGGATGGGACGAGTAAGGTATATTTTACGTAAGACCTAGCTCAAAGATCAAGATCAAGATCAATAGGTTAACGGGTCAAACTACTTCAAGCTCAGGAATAGCCATAGGAAGTGTGAAATGTCTGGAGGTGTATCTGAATTCTGTATCAAAGACTTGCATCGATCTTGATGTCCAGATTGATGATTATCAATTGCTTAATGTGGTGCTGTAGAATGATTTTTTTACAGGATCGAACAATCACTTTTTATCAAAACAAAATAATTTATAAGAGCTTCTTTTACATAATTGAGACATTTTGATAGTGATCACTCTCGTTTTGTGTCATTTTCATGTTTAGGCAAGTGGAGAGTTGGAGTGAGCTTGTAGGTGGTTACTCATCACGGCCAATGAACTATGTTTTGACAGACAAAATGTAGAAACTTAATTTTTTTCCGGTATAATTATGAAGTTGATGAAAGCAATGATTTGAGAAGTTTAAGATCTGAAAGCAAAATAAAATTGTCCTCCAATGTTGGCACTAAGATTACAAGCAAATAAAAAAATGAAAGTAACAACGACTTTAGGGAGCAGGCTACAGCATGCTAAATATTCAGAGATATTATCAGCATCTGGTCCATAGTGATGATGCATAAACCAAGTTATGGAAACAAACTTCAATCACAAATAGCGTAAAAATGTTTTATAAGGTTCATACTATTCAAAGAATCGAATATGAACTTCATGCTAACCAAGCATTTTATAAGGTTTTATAAGATACATCAATTTTTTTTTAACATTTATAAAATTTTGTAAATTTCCAAAACAGAACAAAATAAATCTGAGCTTCATATTTAATTCTCCATCAATTTCGGAATAAGTGTCAATTTGACACTTTTCAAGGAAATAAAGAAATATGTATAATAGACTAATATATCCCTATTTAATGTATGATTAATTTCTTTAAAAATATTTAAATAAAAATCTATTGGTTATTCAAGAGGATAAAAATTATATTTAATGTATAAAATTACATTGAGATTGTAGAATAACACTTTTTGAAACAAAATTAAACCCTTAAAGTGACATTTATTATGAACAGAGGGAGTATGATTTTACAATGAAAGTTATAAATCATTTATTAAATGTTTAGAATCATTTTATAAGAACTATAAACCATCTATAAGTATTGAAATCTTTTTAATATGTGCACTTCTTTGCATTCACCATTAGTTTTTTATCTCATCAAAGGATTTTGGAGCAATGATTATCAAAAGTTAGTTTCCCTTATGCAGCTTCACATATTTTACACTCCTCCATCCTCAATTCATATTCCATTCACGTGTTTAATATTCAGTAAAACCAAAATCCTCATCACCTATGCGAAGAAATACACTATTTGGTCACATCCGTCTTTCAATCTATCTATGTATTTTGGATGGATTATTTGTGTTTTCAAGGAAAAACCATCTATAAAATATATTCATGTGTTTTTTATAAAGGTTGATAAAACCAATCATATGGATATATAAAACAGTTTGTATATAAACCATTTATAAAATATTATAATACCTTATATGAACCATTTATAATTTTTTATAAAGTCATAGATAAAGTTTATAAAACAGTACTTATAAATATCTATAAATATTTATAAAAATATTTATAAGGGTTTATAAACCATTTATAAAACTTATAAATCATTTATAAGGCTTTAATAAAATCATTTTTAAAAGTTTATGAATCTATTTATAAGGGTTTATAAAAATATTATAAGAGTTTAATAATCTTCATAACACAATTTATAAGAGTTAATAAATCATTTTCAAGAGTTTATTAATCATTTATAAGAGTTTATAAATGTTTAGATAAAATTAGAAGTAAATCTTTATAAAGCTATTATAAGTGTCTATATATCTATTACAAATGTTTGTAAATGTTTGTAAATAATTTATAAGAAATAAAATATTATTTATAATGGTTTATAAAACAAATGATAAGACTTTAAAAAATCATTTGTAAGAGTTTATAATTTTTATCAAATAATTTATAAGAGTTGATAAATCTATTTATAAGGGTTTATAAATATATTTCTAATGGTTTATAAATCTATTTCTAAAGTTTGATAAATAAATTTATAAGGGTTTATAAATATATTTATAAAAGTTTAGAAATCCTTATATAATTATTTATAAGAGTATATAAAATCATAAATAATATTCTTATAAGGGTTTATCAAACAAATTATAAGTAGTTATAAATTTTTTTATAGAGATTTACAAAATCATTTTCTTACCAAAAGCATCATGAATGTATATGTAATCATAAAATTCATAAATTCATATTATAAGGGTTTACAAGAGCTTTTATTTATTTATGTAGATGGATTTATGATAAGTTATAGGGGTTGATAAACCAGATGTGGAAGTTTAAAATCCTTTTATAAATCAATTATGAAAAGTGTATAAATCCCTTTTAAGTATTTCTAAAGTCTTATAAATCCCTTTTAAGTATTTCTAAAGTCTTATAAATCATTTATAATAGTTTAAATTGATTTATAAGAGTTTATAAGTTGATTTTTAAGTGATTTTTGTCAACTGATTGTTAAGTGTTTATGAACAGATTTATAAATGTTTATAAGCTGATCTATAATGGCTAATAAATTGATTGTTTTTAAATCGCTCAAAAGACAATCAATAAAAAAAAGAGCTTTGCAAAACATATACTTTTGCATCATGTGATGATGAAGAAAACTCTGTGAAAATCTCAATGCATGCTTTCATGTATTCAAACACAATCTTCTGTACGACGATGAGGTGAATTAAAGAACTAACACATAAGCACTTTCTACTTTCTCTGGCTTTTGGTGCAAACCAGTTTGAGCACACCACAAAGTCCATTTAATGCCTTAAAAAAAGTTAATTTTCATTTGAAAGCTTCAACGAGCATAATAATCATAGTGAAATTCCATTTAGGATCATGGATGTAGATATAGATTTCTCAAGAGCGTTGAAAACAACATAAACACTCTAATCACAAAACAAATTCTAATTCATAAAACCCCTCAAGAGAATAATTCAAGTACAAAAAAAATAAAGAAAAAAACAGTTTTTGAATCATCTAGTATACACTATCAAAATTTTATTTTGGCCGTCCACATAGCCTCGATGGAGTTTTCTCAATGCACTTCTAGTGTTCTTCGACTCATATAAGGTTCTAAATCATCTTATTCACGCACTGTTTAGGATATCAAAAAGCATGCTCTATTGGCATATCATCAAGGTTCTAAAATCATGTTATATGTAATTGCAAGACCAAATGTACACAAATCAAGTTGCAATTTGGCCTTTAACCACAAGGTATTCACCAAATTAACTAACTTTCCCCATTTATTTTCTTATTAAGGAAGTTAAATGGTTAAATTGAAGAAAAAGACACATACTAAACTAAGAATCCATAAACAACTCAAAGATAAAAGCATTTCACAGTGAGACAACTACCAAACAAGCGTATATGTCTCATTTAGACTTACAAGTGGATTAGGAGGGGTCTTTAGACCAATGTAAGCATCAACTTTGAACCACCTTGTGACCCAAGAGAGCGTCTTCTCTGCTGATCACTCTAAGAATTGATAATGGTTTTGTAAGTGTAAGCTTCATTATGATTCCTTTGCAAGAAAACTAATTTAACAGCTTCCTACTCTTCTCAAATTCACCTCTTCTGCATAATCCTTCGACAACAATCTTCAATGAATAAACAATGAATCTCTATCCAATATCAACCGTCCGCATAAAATGTCCAAACATACATTAAATATTTGGCGTTTATTCGTCACCACCAGAAACACAATGCATGAGTTCTCTTCGATATTCAATCCATTCTTCACCACTTAATCGGAAACTCTTAGACCCTCTTTAAACATTCCGGTATAACAAAAGCAGTCACACATGTTGTGCAAACAAATATTAAAACATTAAAGCATAAACATTATGTTCTTCATGGATAAATATTTATAAGGTTATGAATTTGAGAATGAAAAAATTCATAAAATTTTCCAGGCCCCACAAATAGAACAAATTTCATGCATTATGACATGGATCAAGAAAGATAAATAATGTATATTCAAACATCAAAACTTATAGAAATAGTATGTCTTTCTATAAGATGATATTTACAAGGGCTTATAAATATTAGAGAGTATAGTTTCAACATCGGAACTTCGTCAACATGACATAAACATATCATGTTCGAACAAATTCAACATAAAATTGATTAAACATATCGTTTTCAGGAAAAACGTGAAAGACAAAAAATTACCTTCTTCGATACTTCCTTCTTAAAATATCTCGACACCTTCGCCAATATTCTTCCACTGTTCGCCGAATCGCGAATCAATCTTCCAATATAGCACGTTTGCCAGAGATATAAGTTAGCAAATGACAAAATCGATCTTCTTTCTCTGTTCACCGATAATTTCGTCTGGAGCAAAGCCGACGCGCAAAATCAATCTTCTTCCTCTGTTCGCCGGTGATTTCAAAGTCGACAATGATTTGGATAAAAAAGAGACATAGGTTAGCAAGGTTAAAAAGGTCTTTTTGCTTAATAATTTTTAGGGTAAAAGTGATTAAGTATTTAGGAAGGTATTTTTGAAAGAGTGCACCCAAAAATGGTAGTTTTAACAATTTCCCAAATATATATATAACATATTTTATTGTGAATACCACAAATTGAGAATTATTTATTTATATAAATATAAATATATATAACATAATATAATAACTCTTAATAAGAAAAAGATGGATCTGTTTGAAATCCTTACTTTGTTAAATATTAGGTCTATATGTTGTGCTAATATTAAACTCAGTGGCATGTTTAGTTAACGAATAGTCCATTTAGTAATATAACTAATTAGTGTAGAAAAAATCAGTTAGATCAACGTTAATAAAAAAGAAGACAGAGCAATATATCTATTTTACTAAAACAGGAGTCAATTTTATTTGACCTAAAACTTAATAAAAAGATAGATTTATTAATATACATAAACATACTAATTGGGTTTTTGATTTATAAATAAATACATCTAAAATGGTTAATGTAATTAGAAATTACTAATTGACAAAAAGTTATATAATGTATCATTTTGATTAATTTAGTATCCAACCACAATATGAGCAACCAAAAAATTATAGATCCAATTAAAAATATCAATCTAACATAAATGTTATATACTACAAATCAAAAACAAACACCCATATAGATGGATGCGATATATAGTGTTTTAACCAATTTTAACATCTAGTTTTCTTTTATTTTAATCATTTATATTGCATATTAAGTGTATATATTGCATTTACCTTTATAATTGCACATAACAGGGTTAAAGTACACATTTGAAAAGTTTGGACAGAATCGTGAGGTTATTCTTGCGAATTTAGAAGTATTGGGACAAACGTAAAAACAACAGAAAATCCAGATACCAAGGTTGCAAAATAGGAATATTTGCTGAGTCTAGATTACAAAATTGAAAGATTTGGGGTTGATTTGAAAGGATATTTCTGCAATTTACAAAGCCTTGGTCCTAGTTTAAAATAATCAGATATTTGAGGAACCTAAAGTGCAAATACATAGAAGCCAGCTATTGGAATGGATCGAGCTTTCTCTTCGTCGGATCTTGAGCTTGACGACACCGAAGGCCATGACAACGATGGAGCAAAGACACGAAATGGAGAGGTCGTGGACTTCAGACGCGTCATGTAGCAAAACGGTAGAGATGAAGACTGGAGGCCATGGAGGAAGAGCCATGGTGGCTAGGTGAGCACGGTTGCAAAGCACAATGAGTCGACGACGGTGAGACAAGGAGCCACCTCGGAAAGCCTTCAGGGAGTTGCGATTTGGAGAAGACGTGGTCGATATCTCATTTTAAAAAATGACAAAACGACTGTGTTTTGATCAGTGATATTAGATTGTAATTTTTTAAGAAAAGTCAGAGTTAAGTTTTATTTGTACTCTTGTTTTAATAGTTGAGATGGTGTTCAATCTCGAGGGATGTATTAGAATTCCATATCAGACTATGAAAAAATTATAAACATATAAAATTTGTGGTAATCTTCAATTCTTTTGTTTGTTTTCATGTGAGTTCTATTCATATAAAATTGGGATTTATATATAAAATTGGGGTTCGATTCAAAAAGAGTTTTGTCTTTCTTGGTGATGAGCTGAAGGCTGCGTTTGGGGAAAAACTCTCTGGATAGGGAGCTTTTGTTGAAGTTTTCAACTAAGGACAGCCACACATCTCTGAATGTTGTGAGAGTGTGTACAGATCCTAGAACTTCTTCTGAAAAAATGCCAAACAACCACGAACGCACAAGCTGATCTGAGCAGAACCAAGATTCATACTCAGGATTTGGTTCTTCACTCGGAATGTTGTTGACGACGACATGGTGAGTCGCTGGAGAATGGGTTACAGCACCATTGACAAACCCAAGCAACTTCTGACTCGATAGAAGGGACTCAAACTGGGTTTTCCACAAGAGGTAATTTCCATCTGTTAGCTTTAGAGTAACAAAACTTAAGACATGAACATTGCTTGGAAAAGGGTATGTGTTTTGAGGATCCGCCATTGATACAACCTGTTAAGGTAACAATGGCTCTGATACCATATGGAAGTTTGGAAATCAAATGTAATGAAAGAATACTTCTGATTTTCCTTATCTTACTCAGCTTATTACATTGGTCTTATATAGAGCCCTTAGAAACATCTAGATTAATTAGAGGCCTTATCTACAATAATAGCTGTAAAGTAGCTTAGTCATCCTTGACAGACTGTAAATATTCAAATCTGTTATTGAGCTGGATGGTCTTCTTAACCTCTCTAACGTCTGTATTTTCAGGTACACCGCTGAATCTTTTGTCTTCTTCTGATATTCTGGAATGGGCTTGTTTATAGGGCATGTGACCTTTTCTGATTGGGCCTGTGTTGGGTTACTCACATCCCCCCTCAAACTCGGCGTTGGTGACTCAGCTACTCCAAGTTTGAATCGGATATTTTCAAACGGTCTTCGCGAGAGGTTTCGTGAAGATGTCAGCAAGCTGTAGGGGAGCTGGGATGTGTTGAGTCTCGATCAAGCCAAGTGCAACCTGCTCCCAAATATAGTGAAAATCTGTATCAATGTGCTTTGATCGATTGTGCATGGCTGGGTTAGCATTGAGGTACACTGCAGAAAGATTATCACAGTGAAGGAGAGTAGATTGGTATTGGGTGATGTTTAGGTCCCTTAGTAACGCTGATAACCAAGTCAGCTCTTGAGCCGCCACCGTAAGAGCTTTTTATTCAGCTTCGGTTGATGACTTGGCGACTGTGGGTTGGCATTTCGCAAACCAAGAGAGAAGATTTGAGCCAAGTAGAGTGCAAAAAACAGTTGTTGACCTTCTCGTTCCTTGCACCCCGCCCATTCGTTATCACTATAAGCCATTAAGAGTAAGTCTTTGTCTTTGCAAATGTATAATCCCATACTAATTGAGCCTTTGATATATCTGAGTATCCTCTTGAGTGGATCAAAATCAGACATGGTTGGAGCATGCATTCTTTGGCAGACATAGTTAACAACATACTGAATGTATGGCCTCGTAATTGTCAGGTATTGAAGCTTTCTAGCCAGGTTCCAAAAGTATGTTGGTTTAGGGAATGGTTCAGGATGAGTATCTTCAATTCTTTGTGGCAAAGGCGTCGGCATGGGACTGCAGTGGGATATTGATGCATGATGTATAATATCTTTGGCATACGCTCGTTGATGAAGAAACATGGAGTCTCCTTGAGTTTCTATTTCCAAACCAAGAAAATATCGAGGTTTGCCTAAATCCTTCATAGAAAACCTCTTATTTAAAACACAGAGGAGATCATGTATCATAGAGTCATCACTTCTAGTTAATAATATATCATCAACATAGAGTATGAGTATCATGGTCTTGTCGTTGATATGGAGAGTGAAAAGAGAGGGATCTGACTTTCTGCAGGTGAAGCCATAATCAATCAGAAAGTTGCTGAATGCGTTGAAATAGGCTCTAGGAGCTTGTTTCATCCCGTATAAAGCTTTAGTCAGTTTGCAAACATAAGTCGGTCTCTTTGGGTCTACAGAACCTTGAGGTTGTCTCATGTAGACTGGTTCATCCAGATCACCGTGGAGAAAAGCATTTGAGACGTCCATTTGTGATGTCCATTTATCTGATCTACCATCCCTTAGCTACTGCAACGTTCAAGACAAGGCGTATAGTAGCTGTTTCACTACCGGATTGAAGGTTTCCAGGTAGTCCCAGCCTTCTTCTTGATTATACTCCTTTGCTACCAACCTTACTTTTAATTTTATACTGTTCCATCAGGATTCAGCTTTATTGTGTACAACCATTTGCTCCCTAAGACATTCATTTCCTCAGAAACAGGTACCAACTCCCATGTCTTAAGCATATGAATGTTTGTAAATTCTTCCAGCACTGCTTGCTTCCAACCCGGATGACTCATAGCTTAGTAATGTTCCGCGGTTCTTTTATGTTGTGTCTTGGAGCCATAAGAGCATATCTAGTATTGGGTTTACGTACACCTACTTTAGCTCTTGTTGTCATGGGATGTTGATTAGCTTCATGTGCAGGTATAGCTTCTAGAGCCCCCACCGGTTTGTTATAGTGTTCTAGGATCACTACAGCTTCTGAAATTGGTAAAGGTTGAGGCTGATTTGGGACTTCAACAGCTTCTGGGATTGGAACTGGTTAAGGTTGTTCTGGAGGCGGCAGGATTCTGGTTATTTGGGGTTGATCTCGAGGCAAGGGTGTTTGTGGGGAGGTCGTCTGCCATTCTTTTAGAAGAGGTGTTTCATACTTAGGTACATACTCCTTGTACTTACTCTTGAATGAGAGTTGTTCTTCATCAAATATAACATGCCTTGAGATGTATACCTTCCATGTAGGCGGATAGAGACATTTGTACCCTTTGTGTTGTGGGCTGTATCCGAGGAAGACACATTGAAGAGACCTTGGTTCCAACTTATGCGCAGCCATCAGTCTCAAATATGGGTAACATGCTGCACCAAAAACTCTCAACATGGCATAGTCTGGTTTCAGGTTGAAGAGACACTCATGGGGACTTTTGTTCTTCAGAACATATAAGGGAAGGATATTGGAGATGAAGTTTGCTGTATTAAACGCCTCAACCAAGTATTGAAGGGGAACATGACTATGGAACATCATCGAAAGTTCCAACTCAACAAGGTGACGATGCTTCCTTTCCGCAGACCCATTTTGTTCTGGCGTGTGTGGGCGGCTGATGAGATGCTTGATTCCATTTTGAGAAAGGTACGCAGCCATATTGTGATTAACAAATTCACCTCCACCATCACTTTGAAACGACTTCATTTTCTTAGACAGTTGATTCTCTACCAGTTTGTGAAATGAAACAAAGACTGAGTAGAACTCCGATTTATTTCTCAGGGGACAGAACCAGTACAAACGAGAGTAAGCATCCACAAATACTGCATATTACTTAAAGCCCTGGTTTGAAACAACTGGAGAGGGTCCCCGAAGATCACAGTGAAATCTCTCTAAAGGGTGTAAAACAACTGAATCAAAAGGTAAAAATTAAAGTCTTGAACTTTTCCCCATCTGACAAGGCTCACAAATGAGGGTTCGTCTGCTCTTATTAACAGTAATCTCCTTGATTTGTTGAAAGTGTTGAAGAATCTTGAAGTTTGAATGTCCCAGTCTGTGATGCCAGATGCTCTCACTGGCTTCTCGTAGGCGATTGGAATACAAAGCTACAAAGTTAGGATTCTCCAACACATAGAGGCCATTACGCCTGCTTCCCTTTGTTATCACCTTCTCAGTGGTAAGGTCAGTAACACACATTTGTTTAGCATTAAAGAAAACTCCACAGGGATAGTCATCACATAGTTTAGACACTAATAATAGAGATTTATGTATTTCAGGGCACACTAGCACTTCAGGAAGAGGAATTTTACCTGAAGGTGATGCAAGAGAAGTTGAGCCAACATGAATAATAGGAAGATAGGTACCATCTACAACCATGATAATGTCAGAGACTTCATAAGGAGTGACGAATTACAGTGATGAGGTTGTTGTAGTGACATGAGCTGAGGCAGCAAAATCAGGGAACCATTCTTTGCCGTTTGCATCAGATACTTGAAGAGAACTGAAGGCTTGAATAGCTTCAGCAGGTTGATAGTTGTTATCAAACTTGTTGTAGCACTTCAACGCTGTGTGACCAACCCGTCCACAGATCGAAAAGGTAGGTTTAGTTTCTGATGTGTTGGTGTGAGTTTGATGCTGAGAAAATCCTCTTCCTCGAGTTGAATAGCCATCTCGACCACGGTGTTGGGGTCCTCCACGTCCACGGCCCATGTTCTGAAACCCAAAAGATGGAGGAACTCCTTGCTGAACTTGAAAAGCAATGTGGTGAGTTACAGTTGGAGATTTTTCATACGACTAGAGTTTGGCATCATATTGGACTTCAGACACAACGTCGTTGAATGCTATAGCTGGAAACTTTGCCAACGAGCTTTGAATCACCGTAGAAATGATGTCATATTCTCTTGTGAGGCCATTGAGGAAACCAAAGATTTTCATGGATTCATCTATCGGCTTCTCTATGGCACTCATAGCATCACATATCGTTTTGACGTCCTTACAGTAGACAAAAAGAGTTTTGTCTTTCTTGGTGATGAGCTGAAGGCTGCGTCTGAGGGAAAACTCTCTGGATAGGGAGCTTTTGTTGAAGTTTTCAGCTAAGGACAGCCACACATCTCTGGATGTTGTGAGAGTGTGTACAGATCCCAGAACTTCTTCTGACAAAGTGTCAAACAACCACCAACGCGCAAGCTGATCTGAGCAAAACCAAGATTCATACTCAAGATTTGGTTCTTCACTCGGAATGTTGTTGACGACGACAGGGCGAGTCGTTGGAGGATGGTTTACAGCACCATTGACAAACCCAAGCAACTTCTGACTCGATAGAAGGGACTCAAACTGGATTTTCCACAAGAGGTAATTTCCATTTGTTAGCTTTAGAGTAACAGAACTTAAGACATGAACATTGCTTGGAAAAGGGTATGTATTTTGAGGATTCACCATTGATATAACCTGTTAAGGTAACAATGGCTCTGATACCATATGAAAGTTTGGAAATAAAATGTAATACTGAAAGAATACTTCTGATGTTCCTTATCTTACTCAGCTTATTACATTGGTTTTATATAGAGCCCTTAGAAACATCTAGATTAATTAGAGGCCTTATCTACAATAATAACTGTAAAGTAGCTTAGTCATCCTTGACAAACTATAAATAATCAAATCTGTTATTGAATTGGATGGTTTTCTTAACTTCTCCAACGTCTATATTTTCAGGTACACCAGCTGAATCTTTTATCTTCTTCTGATATTTTGGAATGGGCTTGTTTATAGGACCTGAAACCTTTTTTGACTTTGGCATGTGTTGGGTTACTCACACATGTGATTTCGATTCATATAAAATTGGGGTTTATATATAGATAGTACTTTTCTGAAACTACAAATCTAATAAACAACAAAACATAAAAACTTCTTGAAACGAATGATTTCTTTTTCTTCGTTACAAGTTACAACTTACAACCGAATAATAATAATACTAATAAGTAACAAACTAGAAACAAAAACTTGAATAAATCTCCGACAGATAAGTGATTTACATCATGACAAAACTTTCTTCCCACACTGTATTGGTCAAATCCTAGATTCCATCTTTGCTTTTCTTTTTTATAATCAGTAGTGAAAAGCTCTTGAGATCTTTAGTCTTCTCACGCTAGACAAGAACATCCTATCGAATAATCAGTTAAACACCCATTAGACTTCAACATCATTATATATGGTCATTAATCAACATTGCAATGAGTTTAATCAAAGATTAAATATAATAAATAAGAAAAGTACTTACTCCCAAGGAACATCTCCAACCATAATCCAGTCACCTTCCTTGTCTGCGTACGTTAGCACATGACTTTTCTCACTACACATCTCTTCTTCTTCAGCCCCTGTTTCAATTTTCATTAGCAGTCTAATAAACCATCAATATCCTACTCGTATGTTATGGTTTACATGCAAAGAGATTTATATAGATAGAACTGATCATGTTGTAAGTTGTCATATTCTTTAGCAAAAAAAAGAGCCAAAACAGAAACGATATATCTATTCTATTAAAATAGATTACTAAATTTATCTACAATTAAAAGTTGTCATTTAACTTTTGAACAGTTTCAAGTTTGTTAACGTATTACATAATTTATGGTATCATTTAATTAAAAACATATATTTATAATATCATTATTACTCAATTATCCATCTACATTCATAATCTTTCATATCTTACTTAAATATAACAACTTCAACATAATATGGTAATCAGAATATGCTATATTTTTTAAAAAAGTAATCAATATATTTTCGATTTTTAAAAATAGAAATCGAAATATTTTTAGTTATATATAATTTTTAATATACAAACAATATACCCCTTTTATGGGCGGGTCAAAACCTAGTGTATAATTATTTTTTGAGTTCGTTATATCAAAAACTATGAAATGGGTTTTGGTTGACATGCAAAAGATATATGTGTACGTAGTTCTTACATAGGATTGAGGCGTTGAACATGTAATCAAGAGTGGTGATCAAATCATGGTATCCATTAAGAGAATATAGATCGATCTTTCTTCCAATAGGAACCCCTTCCATGTTCACCTTCACGTAGAAGTTTCCGAGACTGTTACACTCGTTTTGATCTTCTTCTTCCATGATCATCTCATGATCAGCCGCAACGACTCCATATTCATCATGATTTTCTCCACCGTTGTAATATTGTCCCGACGATGATCCGAAGCTGAGTCCAAGCCTCAGGTCCGTGGTTAGGTTCCGAGTATTACTCGAACAGACACCAAATGGGTTGCTTTTGCAGCTACTTTCTATCGATGAAGATGGTGAGCTTCTTCTTCTTCCCATTTTTTTTGTTATTAGTTCTCTCTTTCTCTATGATTTTTATGTAAAGATGTGATTAATGATTTGAACGTGTGTGTGTATATATAGAGGAGGATATTTTAATATAATTTAATACATTGTTCCAAGAAGAAAAAGAAGAAGAATTGATATTAATATGGTCTTGCAGATTTTTAGTATAAATAAAATTGGAGATGGTGGAATGATGAGACAGTGTGGTTAAAGATGTTGGTGATGTAGCAGACAAGTATACGTGTCAACCAGACATTTGGTCAAAGTGTTGGCTTTGACTTTGTGCTCGGATTTTTTTGCTGGGTGTGTTCTAAATTTTTTGTATTGTTTCAAAGTTTAATACTCCACTCCTAGTACTTGATATCATATAGTCCTAGTACTCGAAAATATATATTTCATTATAAACAAACAAAAATTATTTCGTTACAGATTCATCAGCTTTAAAATGAGAGAAACTTGATGAAACACAAAATTGAGCAACACTTTAGCAGATTCAAAACAAACATGAAATCGAAAGGACTAATATTTCATTGGGAAATTCTTCTCAAATAGTCATTTTTTTTGTTTTTGTCACCAAATAATCCCCAAGAAGAAAAATAATCAAAAAGGTTCATTAGAAAGGTAAGAATCTCTTTTACCACTTGATTTATACATATATAAATATAAATAAATAAATGAAAAAAATATAAAAATGTAAAAATTATTTTTATCGTTTTGAAATATATTTTTTCAAATTTGAACTTTTTCTAATTTTTCGAATTTTTTTCAATCTTTTTTTTCAAAATTTCTTTTTGAAATTTAAAAATGCTTTTGAAAACTATTTTTGTAAAAAGTTATTTAGAAACTTTTATATTTATTTATTTATTTATTTTTAAAAAATATAAATCCATCCTTAACTCTAAACACTAAGTTTAGATTAGTTAACCCTATGAATATGAATGTTTATTTACTCTTTAATAAAACACCTTTTAGTCATTCTCTTTCTTAGGAGTTCTTTTGGTAAAAAAAATTAAAAGGGTTATCTTAGAGAATTTTTCTACTCTATTTAAATTCTCGTTGAAGTGGCATAGTTTCATTCATATCATATTAATTAGAAAAAAAAACTTGATCTAAGGGGGGAATAAGGCTAGATATAAGTTTCAGAAAAAAAAGGATAGATGTAAGGAGTAAGTTTAACGTAGACAAGAAATGCATGTTCTAACCGGATAAGAACATTATTTCTTAGAAAATATATAGAACAAAGTACATTGAAAATTTTAAGATGATAGTATTAAATCAAGTTCAATGCATGAGATTATCGTGACGCGCATTGATGCATTCGTGGGTTCGACAAACACCATTTCCAATTTGAGGGTTTTTCATAACCGCGAGACACTTTTTAAAATAGTTATTCTATTAGCATAAACTAGTCTAAATGTTTGTTTAATGATATATCAGCTGTTAAGCACGTCTCATTTACGTCATCAACACTCTAGTTATGTTTAAATTAACTATAAAAATAGCCTAAGTGGACTACATCGTATTCTAGCCAGCATGACATGAATTTTGGCTTCACATTATTCTAATTCACGTCGCTTTGAGTTACACTCCCTCCCAATTTATCTGATTATTACTTGAACCAAAACCACAACCACAACCAAAACCTTCAATATTAAATCCAACCCTTTTATCAGTAAACGAAAGTGAATCAATCGATGCTTCTACAAAACTATAGCAAAAAAGGTATACCATTTGTGTCTATAATCTCTTCGTGCCATAAACCAAAACACATCAAATTAATTATTTATCTCATTCTAGCTGTTCTCCTTAGTAACTTAGAACATATACTCCCCTTGTATAAAAAATGATATTTAAGGTTGTTCACACATATTAAAAGAAAAAAAAATAATTTTGTCTATTAATTTTAGTTTTAATTTTAGTTTTAATTTTAGTTAGTTTAAAGATTTATCTGATCACAATAAAATTTAACCAATTAAATTTTTACGTTTTAATTTATATTTTAATTTTAAATAAAAGGTATTAATTAAAAGTAGAACATCAATCTTTTGTATACAATGAAAAAAATAAAACATTTGTATACAGAAAAAGTGTATATATAGTCGTTTCTATTGATTACTAAGTAAATTTTGGTCATCGGAAAGTTGCATATTCCTTGTTTTTAATACGTTACTTGTAATAATTAGAAACAAAAAGAAAGAAAGAGATCGGTATTTTTATAAATATAAAATGAGAGAAGGGAGGCAAGCATGAGGATGGGTAATGAATGCGTAACCTTAAAGAGAGGAGCTAATGAAAGATTCTTCACCTATGGATGGACTTAAGGAGACGTCACAATTCACCTCACACACTTGAAAACATATTTTTTCAAGCACGAGAAAATGTTAGACGACTCAATGCCCGTAGAAGACAACATTTTCACATTCCCCACGTCACATGCCCTTTTCCAGGTGTCTTCTCACTTTTGTCGTCTTCACTTCTACAAATTTTCTTTTATCACTCCTTAGTTTCTTCATGACCAATCAAGATGACTATAAACTCCTTTGTTTTTTTTTTTCATTTTGTAATTGAAGGATTTGTAGCCTAAACCTATGGTATTCTCCAAATTCATTTTAGCATCAAATGAAATTAATTCGAAAAGGGTCTTTAATTTATTTAAGATATTATTATTAGTAACAATTATTGTTTGGATAGGTATCTAGAAGTTAAATCCCATTTCATTATAAAAAGCATCCCATCAAAGCTTCTAAATAATACTACTCTAGATACAAATCTATTATGTTTAAAGTTATGTACACATATTAAAAACAAATATTTAATTTTATCTATTTTGATTTTGTTTTAATCAGTTTAATGTTTTATTTGGTTCCCATTAAACTTTGACCACTTATATTGTTATATTTTGATTTATATTTTATTTTTAAAACAAAATGCATTAATTAAAAGTAGAATATCAATTTTTGTTTACAAGAAAAAAATTAAACATCATACATATATATACGGATGGAATATTAAACGATCATGAATCCACCCCTTCTCCTCTGTTGAATGTATCTTTCTTGGTTCAAAGTATGAGTCCATGCATTTGCTAATGCTAGCTAATAGTAAATTTTCAAAGACTTATATATATATATCAATTATTGTCTTTTGGTTTGTTTGAAGTAATATATCTAATATTTGGTTGTCAATAAACCAGAATTAAGCATACACATGTGGTTAATAGAAATGATTTGAACCTGAAACATTCAAACAATGTCTTTATCACATTAACTGACATTAACTGCGATGACACCGTTTCGTTTGAAGAAGCAATTAGATAAACAGAAGAAAAGGACAGAAAAAGATTAGCTTGAACCAAAAGAACTCCCCAACCATGATATAAAGAGATAGAAGAAAAGAAGGGGAAAAGATAAGGAACATATATGTTCCCCACATTCTCAAAAAAAACATATATGTTCCCCACCACGCCTACCATTACCATCACCATTCTTCACTTTTTCTCTCTTTCTTTCTTCTTCAGACTTTTCTCTACACCATTCTTTGTTTTTGTGTGTGCTAAAATACACCATTCTTTGCCCCCCTATACTTTTTTATATCTATCTTTTACACCCTCTTTTTTTTCTAGATTGCCAATATGTTGCATGTATTTGGTCAGTACTCTTTTTTGGTTCTGATACAACGTATGAATATTTTAAAAGGATTAATAACAGAAAGAGTCATCAAAACATCAACATCATACTTTAGCAAGACTTTCCATGAAAAGGTGTAACAAAAATTTTCTTTCAAATTTTAGTAAATTAAATAATAGTTTAACAATTAATCAAACATGCAGAACTCAGATTGTTGTAGAACAAAATTTTCTACCAATAGATAACAAAGGGAATATGCTCATTGCATAGAAACTCATTTCGAAAGGAAAATAGTGACTCTCAATTTCAAGGCATTCATAGTTTTCTAGCTTCAAGATTTAATGATAATGTCTTGTCCTTTTATAAATCATTAAGTTGTAAGAGAATTTTCAAACCTCTTTTTTTGAGAACAAAATAATAATTTCACTTTGTGTTTAATAGTAAATTATAATAATTCGACGTTACTGCAATATGTTTGCTTGTCAGTAAAATCATTGGGTGGCTTCAACTCACGGATGATTGAATGTCTCGTGACTCTTTGTAGCCTCTTGCTGGCCAACTCACTTCTTTTTCCTCGTTTTCTCTTCTTCCTTTATTGTCACAAAGTTGACCGTTGAAACACATGCAAGATCAAATTATTACATTTCCATAGATAATTAAAATATACAATGGAGAGGGTTTTGTACCACTACTCTATTCTCTATATATTGTTAGAGCACCTCCAATCATAAGGTCTAACTAAGTATCTAATGAATAAAATAATAATAATATACAAAAAGTACTTGAATAGTCAAGCATCGATTCTTATATTAGAGTTTAGAAGAACCCTTCAAAACTATCACTTCTGTCTATTTTACCGCTAAAATAAACTTCGAAACCTATTTTCCAATGAATACATAGTTCAAGATTATTTTCCCACAATAATCAAATTAGACGGTTTAATATATGTTTACTATTTAAAGTTGAACCATAAACCATTTAAAGTTGATAATTAACCAAATAAGATCTAATTGAGAATAATTTATACCTGATTTAAGACTTATACTCATTAAAAACAAACCTAATTTATATCGGATCACTGTTTTTAATGAGTGTGGAACTTAAATCGGGTTTAAATTGTTATCAATTAGATTTTAGTTGATTAATTATCAACTTTAAATAGTTTACGGTTTAACTTTAAACAATAAACCAATATTAAACCGCCTAATTTAATTATTGTGGGGGAAATACATCTCGAACTACATATTCATGGGGAAATATGTTTCGAAGTTCACTTTCGCAGGGAAATAGATAGAGGTGATAGTTTCAGAGACATTTGGTGATATATCATAGTTCTCGTGGAGAAATAGATCGTCGACCCTATAAACTCTTTAGAGTATGTGTTTGATTTGGAGTGGTTTATCTCCTTTTTTACAAGATAAATTTAAATCATAAAATATAACAATATCAAAATTGTTGTAAAACTTAGAGAAAAGAATGGAAAATTCGTATATTGCTTTGTATTGTGTTATTCATAAGGTACAAGGGGTTTTCTTTATATAAGGATTACAATAGACCGTCATATAGGTAAATGGAAAGAGTACAAATCCTATTGCAACTAGGAAAATGAAAATATCCAAAATTAATATGAAAAATGTTTCCCTAGCCGCCTAACCCTAAACCTATATGGTCTAGGTTTAGTAAACCTCTATGCAGTAGGTTTATTGTCGGTCCGATTATGGGTTATCCACAATCTGGTTCATAGCACTCCCCTTGGATGCCATAACCGTATAGAGCTTCTAATGTGCTTAATGTTGCCTCATTAAAATCTTTACCCGGAAAACCCAATTGGGACCAAACTATGGTGAAGGAAAAAGAGTACAACACACATTACTCCCCCTGATTTGGACCTCACTGAAGGTCCTTAAGCCTATGCATTCCAATCTGATGTATAACTTTTTGAATGTTGATGTTGGAGTGACTTGAACGAATTTGTACCACTCGGACCTCTCCAGCCTTTTGTAACCTGCACATGATGGTTGGCCCTTCTACGCCCACAAACATCCCACAGTCAACACGCATGTGTTTCTTTGTCTTCGGCCATCTTATACTCTGAGCGGATGTGATTGGTCATCATGTAGACCATCCCATACTCTCAACCAAACACACACACAAGTTTTGGCTGATGTTGTTGCGATGGTTTGTTTCATGGATTGCCAATATATTGCATAACCTCTCTAAGATCTAATAGATAATATGCATCAACAAAACCAATTAACCCCTCTTTGCACTGGTCAATATAAAATAAAACTAAGTTGTCGAATTTATTTTATGAAAATACATGGACTGATTCGGTCATTCTTATATTCTTCTTTTACTATGTATTTACTTAGTCTATTGTATACCATATGTGGCCGCTTTGTTTCAGTCCATAAATAGATTTGTTCAGCTTTATACAATGTTGTTCTTTGAGAACTTTTTCTTATCTTTGAGTTCAATACCTTCTGGTACTTTCATATATATCTCATTATCCAGTGGGCCATATAAATATGCAGTTACTACATCCATTAGCTGCAAATCTAATTTCTCTCTAATGGCCAGACTTATTAAAAATCAAAATGTAGTAGCATCCACCACAGGGGAGTATGTCTCCTCATAATCTATTCCTGATCTCTTGTGCGAATACTTGTACAACAATATGGGCTTTATATCTCATGATTTTTTCCCTCACAAAGACCCATTTATATCCACTGACTTAACATCATAAGGTGTCCTTATTTATTGGACCAAATATATTTCTCTTTCTTAAAGAGTTTACCTCCTCGTCTATAGTTTCTTTTCATTTAAGCCAATCTGATCTACGAGTGCACTTTATTATTGACGTGGGTTCATGATCCTCGTTTATATCTATACGTTCAAGTGCTACCTTGTATGCAAATAAATCATCTATGTCGATATTTTTTTATGTTCCAATGTATTCCAGACATAATATAATTGATTACAATCTCATTATTATAAGAAACATTAGTACCCTAAAGCTTGGCTTCCCAAGCTTCAGTGTTTGGTACCTTAGAGCCGGTCGGCCTTATGTCTATGTCTGTGGTTTCCTCGACCTCAGATTTGTTTTCATTCTCTGCACCTTTCTTTTGTTTCTGAGGATTCTTATCTTTGGAACCTATTAGACTACCACGTTTTAAATGTTGTCTAGACTCTTGTAGCAACTTGATTATGTCCCTCTCGGACTTCAATACGTATTGGTGCATTATAAGCTGGTATATATGACTTAGTTTCTTTGGATCAACAAATGAGTCTGGCAATTGATTAGATAGCTTTTGTAAATGTATAATCTTTTGGAGGTCTAAATCACATTCTTTAGTCCGAGTATCTTGCCAAGACAATGATGGTTGATTCTATTCTATTTCTTTTACCAGCTTATTATTTTCTCCCTCTTATGTTGGATAGTCGGATTTATGACAATCTGTGTACCTAGCCTTAAATAGATCACTCATGGTCGGCTCCAGGTACTTAATAATCGTGGGAGATTTATATCCAATATATACCCCCATCCTCATTTGAGGTCCCATCTTAGTTCTCTGTGGTGGAGCAATTGGCACATCCAAATTTCTTTAGATGGGATATGTCTGGCTCATGACCCATGATTTAATTGAGATGGGAAGTATTTATGCTCACTAGATGGCCTGATGCGTATCCACTATGTTGCATGTAAAACTACATGTCCCAAGCTTAGACTGAAAGTTTTGACCTCATGAGTAATGGTCTAGTAATGCGTTTAATAAAAGATTCGGCCAAACCATTTTATGTATGGACATGCGCCACCTTTATGTTCCACACTTGCCCCCATGGACATACTATAATTATCAAACGCTTGGGACATGGATTCACCAGCGTATTTTAAACGTATATTCTTTAAAGAAAAATCTGAAAATGGGCTCTTAGCCGTTTTACTGGTGATTGCCTAATGAGTTTCTCTTGTGTACATTGATGTCTTGCATATTTTCATTGTTTCACCCATTCATCCATGTGCATTTTGATCATATAGACTAGGATTTAGTCATTTTAGGTTGCATTTTGAATACATGAGTCTTTATCAGGTGTTGGAGTGTGCCATGGAGTGATTTGAGATGTTTGGGAGCATTGTGATCCAAAAGGGGTGAAAGATGAGCATGGATGGAGCATTTAAAGAAATCTTCTGTTGCTAAGATTTTGTAGAGACACAGAAAATTGAGTTAGCTTTCTAATGGAAGTTGTTTCAAGTCATTTGAAGATGTAATAAAGGAGTTATGACCAATTTACTAGAGGTATATCCACCTTGTTCGAGCATCCTGGAGCGACCTCATCAGAGCGACCTACCAAGGTCGCTCTCCCAGCCAGAGCGACTTCTCAGAGCGACCTACCAAGGTCGCTCCCAGCTAGAGCGACCTCACCGGAGCGACATGCACAGGTAGCTCGGCCTTATCTCACTTTGTTGCTCGAAAACCACCCTGGAGCGACCTTACCGGAGCGATATGCATAGGTCGCTGCGCGTCTTTGCTTGGACGAAACTTAAGACATTTCAGGGACCTTTTGGTCAATGGGGTTTCATTGTTTTTACACTTGCTAAACCTAAGTTTAAGTACCTCTTGTAGCCTACCAGGCAAATTATCTTTGGTTCTGGGAGAAAACACAAAAATCTCTTGGGAAAGTTGATTTCTATGAATCATTCTTCATTGTTCTTGTGATCTTGTTTATCTCTTTGCATTATCTACTTATCTTAACATGATTAAGCTTGAATCCAATATGGTTTTGAGAGGAATCATGAAGATTAGTGAGTAATCCACCTTTGAATTTATGGGATAAGGAGATTAAGGGTGATTAGGCTAGAACTAGGATGTTTAGTGTAGATTTCTCTTACTCCTTGCTAGTAGAGTATTCTTAATTCATCCTTTGAGTTGGCCTCTCAAAGGTTGAGCTTTAGGCATTTCCCACCTCACAAGGTGTTCGATGAAATGCCTGAGTCAACTCTCCTAAGCTTTTAGTATACTTTGCCAAAGACATTTGTTGTTAAAGGTGCTAAGATAGCTAATAGACTTGTTAGTAATGATTGCTTTCATATTATTCAACCAAAGACATTTGATGTTTGAGATATGTTAGCAAATGAACATTCATCTAGACATAGAGCTTGTTTAGAATTGTGTCTAGGCTTAAGGTTGATAGTTTGATTGATTATTTGCCATCCTTAGTTCGAAACTTGATCACCCAAGGTCTAATCCCTACTCCCATGAGTTCTCCTTTCTCTTAATCAAGGAAGTTATTTTAGTTATCGCTTTTCATATTAGTAGTTATAGTTCAAAACCATCATTTATTCGATTGCACTTAGATTAAGTGAGTACTTGCATTCTCGGTGCTTTAAAATCCCTTAGAATTGGTTCGACAATCATTTATACTACAATATTTGTCTTAGGAGCCTTGAAAACTCCTAACATCAAATTGGCGCCGTTGCCAAATTCTGAGTAGATTTAAACATTGAGATTTAGTCATTTGCTTGAGACTAAGTCATTTTTCTTTTATTTTGTTACCGATTCTTCATCTTCATCTCTCTTTGGATTTCAGGTGTATGAACTTGAGGAGCACATGCACAACAAACCTTGTTCCAAGAGTTCCAGATATCCAGGCGTTTGAAAGAGAGATAGTAAGACAGAGAAAACAAGCAGAGCAACAAGCTCAACAACAGAGGTTAGATACTGACATGGCTGATCCACCGCAAGGAGTTAACAACCCACCTGTTCACCCACCGCGCACAGCTCGCCCCATTGGTACCTATGACCGCCCAAACCTTCATGGCAATAGGTTGGGAATCCGAGCACCAGCTGTGGAAGCCAACAACTTTGAGGTCAAACCAGGACTTCTCAACGTGATTGAGAACAATAAGTATCATGGCTTGCCTGTAGAAGACCCATTTGATCACTTGGACAAGTTTGACAGCTACTGTGGGTTATCAAAAATCAATGGTGTGTCTGAGGATGCCTTCAAGCTCAAGCTATTCCCTTTCTCTTTGGGGGACAAGGCACGTCAGTGGGAAAAGTCTCTACCTAGTGACTCCATCACCACTTGGGATGACTGCAAGAGAGCATTCTTGGAGAAATTCTTCTCTATCTCAAGAACTGCTAAGCTGAGAAATGAAATCTCCAGTTTTCAACAGAAGAACTTGGAAGGATTCAGTGAAGCCTGGGAGAGATTCAAAAGATACCAAGCTCAATGCCCACACCATGGATTCCCTAAGGAGAGCTTGCTGAGTACATTCTACAGGGGTGCTCTTCCTAAATACAGAGCAAGATTGGATACTTATACTTTAGGTCT